>ML976995.1:489791-508292 GCA_010015675.1 Byssothecium circinans | reverse complement strand
ATTTAAATTGTTATTAAGGGTTGAATATTTGATTTTCCGCCAAGCATTTCTGCGCGGTTCGGTGGTGTGCGCGGTTCGGTGGTGCTTTACGTTATCTGTAATTAAAATTTTAGCTTAATAGCTTAAGTATTTAAATTGTTATTAAGATAATACAGTTTGATTTTCCTTGCCAAGCAAAAGTGGCCGTCTCGGTGGTGTGGCCGTCTCGATGGTGCTTTACGTTATTGTTCGTTACCAGCGTCGATGCAGCTTCACGGGATATCTGCCGGCATGAGTGAAACAGCGCGAGCCCTTTGCTTATATCTTTGCTTTTCTTTATTTTCCTATGCCAATTTCTCGTCAAGGTAACAGCGCAAGGACCGTCGAATTCGAAGAGGTAGGAGTATACCAGGTACCTGGTTGCGTAGCTCGCCGGGGATGTCAACTCAACTCATATTGGAGTAAGAGGTCAGTACGAGTCTCGCTATGTTTATACAAGAAATGAGGCCGTGGATATTGTAGCGGGCGCGCGCAGAAATTGAGATACCCACTTATAACTCAGGAGGTACGTGAGGAGGTATTTCTTCGCCCAGTCGGCTCTTCGGTCCAGCGTAGGCGATCGATGCTGGTATCAGGTAGGTTTCCCCTTGTATTTTGATGTTGCGAGGTGCGTAGTAGACGTACTTTGGTGTCAGAGGTCGTGATTGTGGAGGAAGTGAGGATCTATCTAGTCAAGAACTTTCACGGCGCTTTGATAATTAACTTAGTAGCCAGCGCTAGCCCAACCATAGCCACTACTATTCTCAGATCTGAAGAACAACGAGCAATGCATTTTCTCTACAAGCTGTCATAAAACGGTAAAGGCCACGAAGGTGGCACAAATTCGCTGAGCCAGTGTGGAGTGTTTGCGGCGGCTCCGCATGCGATCTTCGTTGACACCGTGCCACACCGTTCCGACGCTAGAAACAACAGTTACCCTCGACAGTATGCACGGTAGTTAGCGGCTCGCGAGGCTAATAGGAAGCTCGAGAGCGTCGAGGGTAGATGATAACTGTGTAGGAATCACTGCAGCACGAAAGCGTTTAGGCGAATAGCCACAAGAAGGCCCGGTGTCGCGAATTCCGTTGTGCAGTGTTCGTTGAGACCAAATTCGATGTTAAGGAGCAAGAAGCTCATGTGTATAGTAGACGTCGTAAATACGATGTCCTAGGTATAGTTAAGTACTTAAAGCGATATAAGTCAACAACTGTCAGATATTGGCGAGCTGTGCGAATAACACTATGGCACTAGTATTCACGAAGGGCGTGACCCTAAGTCTCAAAACGTCTTTTTCCACAGTATGTGAGGCAATGAAACCTTTCCCGTTCAAATGTAGTACCATTGCTAGCAGCTTTGAGGTTCCTGGTGACTCTTTCGTTGTGTTGAAATTAGGCTATTGGAATGGGAACTATTTGCGCAAATCCAGAACCCTTTCTGGGCAGACGGTGACCAAGGCTCCCCAATAATAGACCAATTTTAGTCTGTGGAAACTTCTGCCAAACTTGTGATGCCGTACCGTAGTCGTAATTTAATGAAAAGGAACTTCTCCATTCACCACATATTTGCTCCCAGTTGTGATCCTTAACACTGTGCAGAGGCTAGATAAGCTAAAGATAGCATGAATAAACAGACCACCACTCATCTCTCCCGCCTATACATAGCAGTTACTTGGACGAGCTTGCAGTTCTAGGCATTTTGTGATGTTGTGGCCGATCAGCACCTATAGAGCATGATACTAACTCAACGTTCTGCAGCATACCGGTCCGTATGGGTTTCGAATTTTCGTTTTCGAGACAGTCAATGTTCGACTGCACATTCACCTCCTGTAGCAAGTATTAGTAACTCCTAAAAGAGGGCGAGTTCATTGAGCAACATACCGTAGACCGCCCCAGAACTTATTAGACATGTTAAACTCTTGAGGAAGTTCGAGCGGGCTCAAAGCGTTCCATACCTGGAAAAGCGATGAATGAAGAGTGATGCAGAGTGTGCCACATACCACACCTCGGTGAAGGGACTCTGGAAACCGGCGTACGAAACGGTGCACTTGCCGTTCTATGCTTTCGTCTTCATGACGTTTGGTACGGGCTAGTCGAAGTCGATAATGACGCTTGTGCCGCGTCTTCGGCGAGAAGTGGTAAGACGCTAGCACAGAAGTGCCAAATCCGTTTATGTAGATAGTGGGGCATGTCTCCCACTTGAGTTCCGGGCTTGCATCTAAGATCTGAGATAACAGTCTGAAGGTGCTCCTCCGTAGGTCCTGCAACTTGAAGCACGCTTCAGTGGTGCAGATCTTGTCGTGATAGCGAGATTTCAGAGAGATGCGAATGTCGGATCTACCCTTGGTTTTCATAGTCATCATTAGGAAGGGTAATAACTCAATGTGAAGGCGACTCAGGCTGGAGAAATGGTGGAGATCGAAGTTGAAGTGGGGTAATGGCGGCCTTTCGGATACTTCGAGAGACCTGGAATAATTTGTCGTCCATGTTGGAAACCCTCCTGGAGTTCAGGTCCACCGTGATGGCTTCAAAGTTGCAGACAGCTTTCACGCAAATTGCTTCAAAAATGTAACTCTCTTCTGTGAGAGCACGTGAGACGGGATCATAGCTCTCAGTCCTCAGAGATCTCCCTTCATCTTCAATTAATAGAGTCCTATTTTTGAGGCTGTTCTGACGCCAATTGTGTTCGATGAAGCCTCTTGATCCACTGGTGTCAATGACCAAGCTGTGCAAGGACTCGATCAATCGGGGGAAATGTAGCGTTCTCCGTAGCCGAAGTGTATCATGTTTGACGAGTGCCTCAAGCACATTGCTAAGCATCGTTGTCATTTCTGTCCCGTACTTCCAATGAGCAAACTTGACGATTGGAAGAATTTCTGGATGTTTGCACAGAAACACAAAAAGTTCGACGATGTCGAATCCTGTCTCACGGGGGTAGAGGTAGATATCGATAATCACTTCCTTTAGGTAATGGATGTTGGAACCAATCCAATCAAGCCACGATGCTGTCCATTCAATAGCGTCTTGACCTCCACGGTCTAGGTCGTCCCACTCAGAAAGTTCGAAGGTGTTTCCTCTGTACAGGATTGTGACTCCTTCGTGGTAGATCTGGCGGCAGGTAGCGAGTAGGCTGCACGCAATCTTCGAACGCTCACTCGGTTCATCTACGCCCCCAAGGTAGGAGCAGTAGTTAGGCACCACCTTGATTAGCCCTTCTTTTTTGAACAGCTCATCGTACACCATATTGCGAATGTCCGGCGGCAATGTGAGGAACGATACCTTGGTCGAGTCGATTGGCCCCGAATACACCCTGGGGATATCGATAAGCGGTTTTTCAACGTTCGGGCTCTCCATGGCGGAAAGTTGCGCGCGGTTGCTGTGAGGGGAGTTGGTGTCAAGGAACAAAAGGGATAGTGCGGGCTTAAATCGTCGCGAGCCCTCAAACCCACGCTTAGCGCCCGTGGCGGAGTACGATTGACGTCAGGTGTATTGTTTGCTGCTTGCTCCTGAGACCCTCCTCACCAACAGGCACGTGACAAAACTTTTCTAATACTTTCCAAAGCCTGATCCTGCAACCTACCAAACTCTGTGCAATTTGCTGGTGTCATACCATGGTACCAACAGTTTACACAATGCACAAGAGGAAATAAGGATTATAAACATCATATAACGGATCTAAAGAGCGTAGTTGTCGTCAATATAGACATAAGGCTATATGTACAGGTCGAGTTATATGTCTCTAATGATATCATACTAAAGGCCATAAAGAAGCCTCGAGGTTGACAACTGTCTGACCTCCTCTCAAGGCGGGTCAGTAACGAAAGCCCCTCAATCATCCCTCTAAATCAAGATCAGAAACAGTGTCAAAATGTCCCCATCGCTTTAAAATGAGCGACCGCCAAAGAAAATGAGTCTGCAAAATTGGCGGCGGTCTCAAAGGCCATCCAAGATAAAGCCATTGAGTTTTAATTCGACTGACCTTCCTGACCGATTCGGCTGCCATCTTCTTCATTTCCTCTTCATCGAGACATGTTCCTCCCTCAGCCACTATGCTGCATGTAGTAGGCGGATTTATAGATCTAGCGAGCACTGCCTCGAGCTTCGGCTTGAAAGGGTAGAAAATGATGTCAGCGCAATCGCCCTCCATCTTATCGGGGTGCTGAAGAGCAATTTCGCAGAGAAGTATTGTGATGGCTGATTCAAGATGGCTGATTCAAGATGGCTGATTCAAGATGGCTGAGTGAATACGTGCACTCGATGGTAAGAGAAGGGTCCTGTGGATTGGTGAAGCGAAAATGCAGAGTAGTTTTCCTCTGAGAAGGGAATAGTAACACGGAGAAGCGCAGAAAATCATTTAGGAGAACGTTGACGTCGGTGAGGTCGATAGTCATCTCAGGCTCGAAGTTCATGTGCACTGTGAGGGCTGCGAGGGCTGCGAGGTCACGGTCCTCGTCCCCCCGCATCCAATCGGCCTTCGATAGCCAGCCCGGGATCATCATACTTGTTGTTTCATACCAACTCCATAACGCCTCAAAGCCATTGAAAGATGACTGTCCCTCTCTTGTGGTCATTTTAATGGTGATTTCTGGCTCTGATTGTAGGTAATGCCACAGGGTCTGGGTTGTCATTCGTATTACTTGACTGACCCCGAGAATGTTGGTGTTGAAACCTATCATTTTCCTTGTATCGAGATCCACCGTGATTCGGTCGGTCTCCAGGGTGCATAAATTTATGACTTTTTCCAATATTCGCCACGGAAGCGTGAATTGCTGAGCAGTATACTGCTGAGGAGCCACAGTCAATGATTTCCCGCAGGCAGTGATATCGAAAAAGACCCATGTTCCAATTTCTGCGCTTACGGCTCCTGGGGTAAAAGCAACGACAGCTTTCGCCCGTTCTATGACGTCGAATTGCACCGTGAGGGGAACGCGGATCATTTGCATCAGACGCGGCGCATAAGCGTATCTCCTCAAGTGCAATTGGTCCTGTGTGCCAATGGACTGCAGAATATTGTTGAAAGCCTGCACCTTCTCGTCCGTACGAAAGTATTGCCAAGTCCAAGAATCCGGCGGGATATGAGAGTGAATAGCGGCATCCAAGCATCTACCAGAGCGCACAAACTGGATTGAAAAGTTCAAGTCCGTATGTGCCCACAGTAACCGTGCAAAAGGAAGCAGGTCGATAAAGTATCGAGCTGTGCTGCAGGCTATCCAGCACATAGGGTCAACATCAATAGAGACACTACGAAGTAGAGCAATGTGTGACCCTACACCCGCAATCCAAACTGGTGCATAATCAATTTGATCGTCGAATTTGTCTTTGCCCGCATCCTGAGCACTATTATCGTGCACATCCAGTGGCCGCGTAAACATCCAGCTATTCCCATAAAGCACGCCAATAGCTTCGTGATACACTCTTATCTAATGGTGAACATAACAGCAGGAGCTGTGAAGGCGGAAAATGTGAAGGAGCCAAACGGTACGATCTCAGCCGTTAGTAACACGAGAAGCACGTCTTTCAAAAGATAAAGAGGAAAATGTTTGTATGTATGAAAAGGTAGCTGAAAAGAAAATATTTTTGGGCGATTATCTAGCATGGTGCAGGCTCTTACTGCAGGATGGTAGGAGTAAACGCCCCCTATTGAATGTTAGGTCTCCTATATTGTTGTGAGAAGGTGTGTACCAGAGTTGTGAAGGGTACACGAGGCGCACGGCGTGAGAGATGTACTGTGCACTGGGACAGGATGTAGTTCTAAATAGGCATTAGCACGAACTTGAGCATGTACGATGGTACGCAGATATCTCACATCACTTTTTCGAGAATCAAAATGATAGATATGAGCTGTAAGCTACCTCCCATTCGGCAATTGTAAAAGTTACAGCACAAAGATGGGCACGGTTGACAAGAAACAAGTAACCAGATCAATCATTGCAGTGGAACACGAGAAAGTCTTCGTATTTCTGTTCAAGGGAAGCTAAAAGCTGCACATATGGGACAGGAGTGAGGCACTAAGAGCATGGGAAAAGTGATGAATTGTGTATGTGTGTGAAGTACACAGGAGGTAACGCTATATAGACCGTGACCAGAGTTCAGTTCTATTCTAGAACAATATACCAAGTCGAGAGTGACGACCAAGTCCACACATGATGCATACCACTGCACTCAAAGCTACCAAGTGAAGTCCTCGAGCCATGGAAGACTAGACCAGGGAATTGCCAACTTGGTGTAAATATCCCAAGCAGAGATTGATATGAAAAACAAAGAATGTGGAAATTTGAAGCCGGAGCATTAGGTGGAGAAGCCGGTGTATTGTCGTTCCCTTGGAAAGGGTCTTGGTGCGAATTGGGCGTGAGGTGACAGTACTGTGTGGTTGGAGGTTTAGGGATGGGTTTCGTCAAAAGCCTGCAAAGCTTAATACGTATTCGACCGTTATATCACAATTCGTACTCAAGATCCCTGCGTCAAATTAGCGATATATTCCGAATTTTTGGGGAAAGGTTAACCTACCTTAACTTAATGGTACTATGGTACGTCATTAGCTATTCCGAGAAATGGGCCATGGGAACTCTACACCTCATTCTCTTGTACAAATAGGCCAATGAGTCCTTTCCGCTATGATCTATGTCGATCGCTTTAGAAACTTCATCTTTTTCCAACTCTCGTGCGATATACAGTACAACCTGCTCAGGTTTGTCTGCTGTAGCTACCCATTTCGCGTTGAGTAGGTGGCCGGCGATATCGAACCATAGTTCCGGGCTGCGCTCTTGCCCTTTATGGGGCCACTTGCACAGAATATCGGTTAACAAAGTGAACGCCTGTTCGCGGAAGTTGAGTAAAGTGTAGGAGCCTATCTTTCTAGTAGTGTTATTAGGAAATAAGACTAAAAAGTACATTAAGGTCTCACCCTCTAGTTTAATAGTTAGATGAAGAAAATCTCGCATATTGATTTAAAATTCTAAGAGATCTGTTGATTGAAGCGACTGGATTTTGAGACGTAGTGAACTTTGGTTGAGTCCCTACTTATAGGACATGAATAACGTCCCCCACTGTTGGTAGAAAAACACCGTTTATCGAGAAATAAGCGAGGTACCTATCTTTAAGCACTTTAATCTCCGTCCACACGTCTTAATACTGCGCTAGTACTCTTATGTTCTGTACTCTAGCTATTTCTACACACTCTAAAGTCATTTTATCTAAAAAATATGCACACCTTACAGCGTTCTTGCCTATCTTGCAAAAGGACTCATTTCATGCTATAGACAAGAAACCCTCGTTATAAGACTTATTATAAGCTCTACCTAGTTCTAACTATATTATTAGTAGGGCTTAAGCGTTAGAATACTATTACAATAGCAAGAAGTAATTAGGAGTCCCGCAGCTTCTAATGCACGCGGATTCGTGCAAGATCGCTACCCTAGTCGGTACTTTCAACTAAAGTGACTTCCAAATTTGGCTAGTATAAAATCTAAATAAGCTGAACGCAATAGGGCATGTGTAATTTACATACGTTAGCAGATTAGCGAAGCTTAATCTCTTGTGCTGACAAGTCTGTAGATTAGCGAGCACCTGACAGTAGTAACCGAAATTAGTTTCCGGTTCCTTTACTTTGGTTATTCTGCGCGCATGGCCGCTACAAAGGCGCTTTACTAAATAGGTAATAGTGCTTTGCAGGGGGGGTTACATAAGGCTTAAAGAGTAGCAAAATTACAGGCTGCGCTACATGTACCTCTACAAGGGGGGATTATGAACGGGCTATTAGCATGGTTTGACCGAGCGCTACTAAATGCTTATGCTATACCATTTTCTATATAGATTACATACAAAATAACATTCTATTACTACTTTGTATGCCTACCCTTAGCCTGAATTACTGCCTAGCACTAATCTCTTATCTCTTTAATATACTTTGTATAGTTATTTACCTTAATTTTCTCCCACTCCTCTACTACGTACTACCGTAGTTCCTGCTCTAAATAAGGGAATTGCTTTAACACTTAATATTTAAGTAGTCTCTATACATTTTTAATAGGATTTAGATCTAGTAAGTTTGAAGGCTAGCCTTTAGCCTTCCTAATACCTAGGGCTTAATAGGCTAAGGTAGTTACCTTAGAGCTATGAATAAAGTAGTTATCCTCTATATAGATTAGCTACCTGCCCTACTGCTCCTTATATCCCTAGATAGCCTGAATGTAGGGTAGAATTTAATATACATATACATTAGAGTTAACTGTTCTTCTCTCTATAAGCCACTTCTTTTTAAACTAGATAAGAGGACCTTTCTAGGATTGAGATATTATTCCCTATACGTAGCTAGCTAAGTAGTCTTTAAACTTAGGGATATAGCAGCTTAGTAGGTATTTCTCCTCTACCTTCCTAGTTACCTAAACCTCTCCGTAGCTAATAGTAATTAACATCTTATCACCCTAGCCTACCTTATCCTACTGCTCTTTAGTCTAATTAAGGTGCTCTTAAGCCCATTTTAAGCGGCCTTCTATATGCTCTGGCGTGAGAAACGGCTTCTCTGTAGCCTTACGGCGGTGATATAGCTCCTTCTTAAAGGCTTTAACTAGTGTACGCTGGGAGGCCTTAATCCCTAGCTCTTAAGCAATCTTTTCGCGAGTTTTCCACCTTTGCTCAGCATTCTCAGTAGCGTGGCGTACAAGGAGCTTTCGAAGTAGTGTAGTTATTTTAGAAGGACGGCCTCAAGGCTTTAACAGCGTATTTAGGGTGCGTAGGCAGAGGGAGACTGTAGGTTAGGGTATTTCTAGCCTAGCTGAAATCTCCCTTTAGGATAGCCTATCCTCTCTAAGTGTCCATATCTGAACGCGTTCTTTGTATGCGAGGCGGCGGTTGGATGTTTTTAGCATTATAGAGGCGTTTTTAGCGTTATAGAGGAATAGAGTAGAATTTGATACCTCTAGTTCCTAGTAAAACGCTTATAAAATAAGGTACTTAATTCTTATAGCTTCCACGCATGAGCCTCCCCCCACCAAACGCGTTAATAGCCCGTTCATGATCCCCCCTTGTACCTATCTGTTGTCTATACATTTTGAAACATTCATAAGGTGCGGGTCAGCCATCCTCCTTGCTAGCTTCATCGGAGACATTCGTCGATCTCTGACGAGGCTGAAGTAGTTAGTCGAAAAGACGTATTTAGAACCTTCTTAAAGCTTCGCTGTGGCAAATCACCTTAGTAATTATATATTTATGTTAATCCCTGGCCCTCTAAAAAGTAGAGAAAATAATAATATAGGATAGGAAACCATGTTAATATAAATGTTCCAAGGCCTTAAAATCTATCAACTTTAACTTTGCATATCAACACCCTTCCTATTCTAGCACTAATGCTTATTATATTACCTAATACCGCTAAGCATGGCGGCTGATACTCTAAGGGTAGCCACACTAGGTTCTCTAAATTATACGTCGTTGATACACTATCTACGCTTAAAGCAAGGCCTTGATACAGAGGCGCTAAAATAGTTAGAAGTAGCAGTGAACCTAACCAAGCACGAATATCAATAGTGCTAATGTCAGTGTAGAGATATAAGCTAGTAATATTAAATAAAATATAGTAAAAAATCTTACTAATCTAGATTATTTATAGGCACGCGCTATTGCTTATATCCTAGATTATCTACCTTGCTAGTCTTAAGTAGTAGTTTTATGATGACCTTATGCCTATTCTCTATAGCCTAGGATAGCAGTGTTTAACTATATATAGTATCCTTTAAGTCCACGTCTACTATGCTAGTCTTAAGTAGTAGTTTTATAATAGCCTTATACCTATTCTTTATAGCCTAGGATAGCAGCATTTAATTATACTTAGTATTCTTTAAGTCCACGTCTACCGTGCTAGTCTTAAGCAGTAGTTTTATAATAGCCTTATACTCCTTCTCTACGGCCTAGGATAGTAGCGTTTAATTATACTTAGTATCCTTTAAGTCTACGTCTACTATGCTAGTCTTAAGTAGTAGTTTCATGATAGCCTTATACCCCTTCTTTATAGCCTAGGATAGCAGCGTCTAACTATATATAGTATCCTTTAAGTCTACATCTACCACGCTAGTCTTAAGTAGTAGTTTTATAATAGTCTTATACCTATTCTTTATAGCCTAGGATAGCAGCGTTTAACTATATATAGTATCCTTTAAGTCTACGTCTACCGCGCTAGTTTTAAGTAGTAGTTTTATGATAGCCTTATACCCTATTACTATAGCCTAGGATAGCGGCGTTTAACTATACATGGTATCCTTTAAGTCTACATCTACTACACTAGTCTTAAATAGTAGTTTTATGACGGCCTTATGCCTGTTCTTTATGGCCTAGGATAGCGGCATTTAACTATATATAGTATTCTTTAAGTCTACGTCTACCACGCTAGTCTTAAGTAGTAGTTTTATGATAGCCTTATACCTTATTACTATAGCTTAGGATAGTAGCGTTTAATTATACTTAGTATCCTTTAAGTCTACGTCTACCATGCTAGTCTTAAGTAGTAGTTTCATGATAGCCTTATGCCCTATTACTATAGCTTAGGACAGTAGTATTTAACCTTATATAGTATCCTTTAAGTCTACGTCCACCATGCTAGTCTTAAGTAGTAGTTTTATAATAGCCTTATGCCTATTCTCTATAGCCTAAGATAGTAGCGTCTAACCTTATATAGTATCCTTTAAGTCTACGTCTACCATGCTAGTCTTAAGTAGCAGTTTTATGATAGCCTCGTGCCTATTCTTTACAGCCTAGGACAGCAGCGTCCGACCTTACTTAGTATCCTTAGAGTTAACTTTATTCACGATATTAATACTATTTAAGTCTTACTTAGATAGAATTAGCTTTATAGTTCTTTTTAAGTCCTAGTGCGGACGCTAGACAAAGTAGGGATCTAGTAGTAAGAATTATCTTATTTTTATTATAGATTTAAGTTTACTTTATACGTCTCTTAGATAGTAGACAAAGATCTCATGTCCTTCTTACTACTAATACTTAGTATTTTCTCCTAGACTAATAGTAGTGATCTGACTAATAAATAGCAAAGTATTAAAGGAATAAAGGATGCTCTTTTATAAAGCCTAAACATAAATATAAAATGCATATTTTTGTAAGGACCTTATTAAAGTCTCTTAGACTTATAGAGTACTTCTATAACCCTATTAAGAAGAGCTAGAGCCTGTAAAAGAAGCATTACACAGCGCTATATAGGAGTGCGAGAAGACTTAAGGCAGATATCTTATTTAGTGCGAAACATGCGGCTAAGATTTATTCTATTAGGAGAGGAGTGCCAGAGTCATTACTAAGTAAGAAATCTCTTGCTATCTAATGAAACAAATAGACTTTACTGTCTATGATATCAATGAAAAGACTGCAAGTATTTTAGATTGTAGAGTAAATTCTTGTTTCTAGAATAATATCTACAGACTCCTTATTAGTTTGCTTATAGCTATTAAATGCCTAAGCAATTAACATTTCTAAAAGAGAAAGTGGTCTCCTAGTACTAATAACAATTTAGAGAATCTTTCTAGCCTTCTCACAATCCATGCTTTTATTAAGTATTTTGCTGTAGGCTTCTTTAATAGACTGTGGTAGGGCTTTAGTTAGGTTTATAATATTAATTCTACTAATACCGTCTTTCTTAGCTATTAGTCCGTTAAGAATAAGGGTAATCTATAGATAAGTATAATGTCTCCTAGGAACTTGCTTTAATTATGTCATGATTAATTTTTATTCCTTAGGCGTTAGGTTCCACACGGCGGCAGTTATCTTAACTCTGTCCTCTAGAATAAGGTTAATCTTTTTAGAGATTTAATCCCACTCCTCTTTACTGTTGCTATCTAGATGAATAGAAGATATCTACGATATCTTAGCAAAATAGATTTTAATATACTAATATAGCTGGCTAGTAATAAGAATCTTTAGCCTATTTCTTATTCTATTCTATTATGTATTATAGATTATAGTAAACTTCTTAATAAGCTCCTTTCTATCCTCCTCTAAATATTCGTCTAATGCGTTAAGGATAATAACGGTCTCTCTAGCATCTTGATTATCAATGGTAGCGAGAAATGTGTCCTATAAATTAGGGAAAGACTTATAAATTTTTTCTCCTTAGGCTCTATACTTCTAAAAGATAGCTTCCGTTAGAAGGCAATAGTTTGAATTAAAGAGCTAGTGTAGAAGAGTACATAGCGCTCTAAGAGGGCTTTTCTAATCCTTAAAGTCATCTTTAAAAAAAAATAGAGCATAGTCCTTCCACTAGATGTAGGCAAGAATTTATTAATAAAATATCTCGATAAAATAGATTTACCATACTCTAGATATGCAGTGACTAAGAGAAGCCTAGATCCTTGACCTATTATTAGGATGTGCTATTCCTAAAATTAACGGTAGTTAATAAGCTATATGCATGTGCCTTTTAGATACTTTTGGTTTCTATCTTTACTTACTTTGTAAGGACAGGCGTTGTTATAGAGTATATAGAGAAATTCATTAACTAGAAAAGCTTATAAGTATTAACTCTAGTCTAGTAATAAACTAGATTTATAGGACTAACTAGATAAGGGAGCATTATAGATAGAAATGTTCATAGTTTCTACTAAGATATTTTATTAACTTATCCTAAACCCTGCAGTGTACCTACCCTTTATGGAGGTGATACTTCGTCGCCCTAACGTCTCCCTAGGTAACGCCCTAATTTTAGTGCATACATCTCGCTATAAGCTAGGAACGTCATGCCCTAAAGGGCGTCGCTCTAGGAGATATCTAGCGACGAGGTACTACCTCTAAAGGGGATACTAAGCCTAATAATCCTTTAGGGATACTAACTAAGCGTAATCTAATAACTACTACTACTAATCAAATTTTTCCTAGAGTTGAATGTACTATTACCTCCCCTCTTGCACGTTGTTCTACTAGACGATAGCTTATAACTTAGTAGTTAAACTCACGTTAATTATCCTACGGCTTTTAAACTTAAAGTCTAGCAAGGATAGCTCTACTTTAGATAGGTCCTTAATAGCCTTCTTAATAGCTACTATGTCCTTTTATAACACTAATCTAAACACCTAACCTAGCGCTAACTTTTCTAACTTCTATAAGATGTTCTTTATAAGCCTCTCGACCTAATGCGCCTTAATCCCACGCAAAGCCTTATAATAAAAGACGCGGACCTTTACCTAGTCCTTTGCATCTTAATCCTCTTTATATTTTTCTTTTATCTTATTAAATATTTTCTTTAGTTCCTTGGCCTAATTAAGGTAGTAGCTAAGAGCCTCCGTAACGCCATTAGATTGCTCGCGGGTGGATTTAGTGTCACCGCAAAGCCTTTTGTTAGCTGCTTTAAAAATAGTGTTTATAAAAGAGAGATTTTTCTTAACTTCGTTGAATGCTCTAGGCAGACCGATGATCTTCTTGATAGTTGTGTACGTCTTCGAGATGCTATTAATAATTGTAATCATGGAAGCAATAATGCTAAGAGCCTCTATACTCGCAAATCTAAGGGAACTACTAACTAATGTTTAGTTTGATGTACTCAAGAATTGAGGATATTAAGATGAAGTAATGATGTTAATGTTAGTAGTATTAGGGTATTAGCTGCTTAAAGGTGGCCGTTAATCCTAATTTATTATTTCATGCAACCTTACGGTATTTTCTATAGTAGCTAATAGTAACGCCTAGAGCCTTACGTCTAAGTGAATTATTAGTTCGCCTAGTTGCTAGGCTTAGAGTCTTGCTCACCACTCTATAAAGGGGTAACATGTATAGATTATGCTATCTAATTAACGTACTAATAGCGGACGTGCTAACCCCTCTAGACTAGTGAATATCTACTTAGCCCTATAGCCTCGCTTAAGAAGACTAGCGCCAGACATCTCTCAGCGCAGCGTATCAGCGAGATAGTGCCGTATCCGTTTTCCTAGTAAACTTAGTAACTAAGTTAACAACATATACATAAGTAGGCTGTACTTAAAAGCGCTAGTAATGGTTAGAATATTATATGCTAGCTTTCTCTAGCCCTGCAATTCTCGCTTAATAAGGCACGTTTTGGCTAGTGCTAAATTAATCCTAAAAGAGAAGTAGAAGCTAAATTCAATATAATAAGGCCACGCGCAGGCCTTTTCTTAAACGCCTAGGGCTAATTAGGGCCTAGAGGCTTAAGCGGTCTATTCGTGGATTAATAGAAGGTAATTTAGAATACTAGCAAACGCATGTACTTAATTCGCATAAGGTGCCTAAGACTAGATATTAGTAACACGAACTTTATAAGTGCTCTTTCTTCTTTAGGGGTAAGATACTACCGGCTCTAAGCTAGGTCCTCTTTCAAGCGTCATCCGTACTTGCGATAGCATAATATAGAGATAGGCACGTTGCCCTTTTCTAATAGGATAGCATATATTTTAGGCATATCTAGAGGGAGAGGCTGTAACAACACCTAGGTAGCTTAATCTATGTCTGTGTAGTAGTAGTAGTAGGAAGGGGCACTATAAGAGAGTAGTTTACGTGCTAGCTAGTATGACACCTAGCTACAAAGCCTCTAAAAATAGCTATCATGTAACTGTTCATAGGCGCTTCTAGAAGAGTTAAGGCTTTAAGTATTATAAAATATATTATAGCAGAGTAATCTTGCTAGCTTTCTTTATAGCAGCTCGCTTAAACGTACGCTAAGAGACCTAGTAGATCAACTACTATAGATAAATTTAGAATCTATATTTTCATGTCCTAAATACTATAATAGGCTTAACGTATTCTACCATCAAACCGCCTACACCATCAAACTGCTCACGATTCCTTGGCAACACTAACTTACTTAACTGCATCATTATTATCGTCCGCATTGCTATCTGAAAATATATACTAAGTACTAGCCTCCAACTTAGAAGAACCCTCTTCATTAGCTTAACAAGTTCTCGCGTTATGCCTAGTCTTACCGTAGTTGCTACAGCGCCGAACACCTAGTTATCGCGGTTATCGCACCTTACTCTCACCCTCCACCCTCGCCCTTTTATGGTTCTGAACCATTCCTAATAGTTTAGAACTGTTCTAGTCTACTATAGGACTATACTCTATAGTACCACCCTTCTAAATATACTTACGCTTGCGTGTTTTACGCTTAGTTATTACCTTAAGTTGCTTTTCAAGGTCTTTAATGCGCGACTTCATAAGCGCAGTACTATGCAGCACTAACTTAGCACCTTTGATAAGCTGCGAAAGCCCACCCTACGCCGTCCGTGGTGATTAAGTAATAGAATCACGTATAAACTTTAACTAAGAGCTAATTCGCGTGTATTACTTAGAGTCCTTAATAGCCATGGCGTCTCTAGTAGTAGGGGTCCTAGCGGGGTACGTATACGCACATTAAGGTAATCAAGCACTACCTACGCGTTTAGAGGGACTAGCCCTATTGCCTTAAAGGCCTTTCAACAGTTCTAAACCGTAAATACGCTTGAAAACGCGTCTTTAAAGGCTAGTAGGAACGCTTCCTTATTGATGTAAAAGACGCGCTGTTGCGCTAAGCCCTAAACGATCTTAGAGTACTTGCGCTTAAGCGGCGAGAATAACACTACATCAAGCGGCTAGAGGATGTGTGATGAGTGTAGTAGCATACAGAGCGTAAGGATCTTATTATCTTGACAATAATCCTTAAAATCTTGATTTAGGTGGCTTTCGTGGCCATCTAAAATTAGTAACTAATAGACGCTAACAGTTCTCGCCTTTGTATGCGCGTTAAAGTGCTTCAACCACGCGAGACTAAGCTCATTAGTCGTCCATCTATTCTCTAAGACTAAGAGCTTCTAATTACGTGGTATATTAGCTTCGTAGTACTACAAAGAGATGTAGACGCGTCCTTTATATATAATAAATAGTAGGGTAAATGTACCATTTAAACATATACTCTAGATATCCGTCACCCACTCTTTATCACCTAGCTGAACCGTTGTAGGCCTTGCTCGCTTCTCTAAGCTAGTAACCACTTTCATAGAGCTAATAACACCCATCTAAAAGCTAGTTTCATCAAAGTTATGTATATCATCATCGTGTACGCCGTACTTCGCTTTAGTGTCCCGCACAAGCTCAAACTACGCGCCAACCACCTTAGGATCTTCCTGCTTTGCCCTCTAATAGTCCTTTAAACGGTTCCAAACTGTTCATAACTGTTCTGAACGGTTCACGAACCGTACTACCTAGTTAATGCCCACGTTCTTACCACCCCGCTCGCGCAATAGTTTATTCGCCATATCTGATACTTCGCCCAACGTAGGCGCGAATCCTCGCGAATTGAGGTCAAGGATGTATCGGACGAGTGTCTCCTGCTTAGTCAGGGACAGTTTTGAATGGTTTGGTACTGTTTCTAGTCGAAAAGGTATTCCTCTGGCGCGTTTAGTAAGGACACGAGGCTTGACGTTAAAGGCTGCAGCAGCGCTTCGATAGCTTTCAAATTGGCCTCTATTATATGCGTCAAGGGCAAGCTGTAGTCTGCCTTCGTGTTGCAGTCGTTCAGACCTTTGTTGTTGAGGCATTTTCGCGTTAAAGATGGAGTTGGTGTTGCCAAGGAATCATAAGCGGTTTGATGGTGTAGGCGGTTCAATGGTGGAATACGTTAATACATGTTCCTATTAAGGATAAGTATTATCTAAAGCCTCTAAGGAGTCGTAAAACATTAGTAGCGACAGCTATGTAGGGGTTAAAAGCTAAGATAGTTTTAAAGACTATAAATAGAATTATTAATAGCATACTTAAAGCTATCGTAATTTTTGCTTTACAGACTAGCTATAGGGAGAGAAGTAGCTAAAAAAGGCCCTTAGTTAACTATAAAACTATACAGTCATGTTATAAAAAATTATGATGTTCGGAAGCTCGGTTCATTTTGGCGTAGGGTGTTTTTTGACTAACAGTGATGGACGTTAGCTACCCATTTCGCGTTAAGTAGGTGGCCGGCGATATCAAACCATAGTTCTAGGCTACGCTCTTGCCCTTTATGGGGCCACTTGCACAGAACATCAGTTAACAAAGTGAATGCCTGTTCGTGGAAGTTAAGCAAAGTGTGGGAGCCTATCTTTCTAGTAGTGTTATTAGGAAATAAGACTAAAAAGTACGTTAAGGTCTTACCCTCTAACGTCCCTCCCTGCGTGGCGAGACACCCTATGTGCTGAGACAAACGAGGGGTACTTTTGACTTTCAGCAACTGCAAAACCTATGCGCACAACGAATATTACTATAGTTCTATAAAAATAATCTGTCGTAGCTAATTCTAAATGTCTATGTTTTACTCTTCCCCAAAAATTACGTTCGCATCGTCGCCTCCGAGCCGGATTTGTACAGCGCCTTCTTTCGTGGCGTAACAGACTTCCCTCCCCACAGCACCAACGTCAAGCCTTTATCGCTCTAATTTTCGTAGAATAGCCTTGTCTGAGCCTTAGAACCTCCCTCTGATGCTTGGAAGTCATCATCAGCCTTGTGCGCGCTGTCGCGGGCAAATTCATGCAGGGTCGCCATGGCGATTGGTACTTCCAGCGGAAGCAAATCACCGATCCCGGCCAATGCGAGATGACCCTACATCCCATTTCATACATCCGCGGGTATTTTAAGCTAGCCTATATAGTTTCCGGCCACATAGGGTTTCCGGCCACGTTGCCAAATCGGCCACTCCTCAGAAATCAACGCGTTTTCTCTCCACATAACTCATTAAAATGGATACCCGTGAACAAGCAATACAATTAGCTATTAGCGATTTCAATGCAGGCATTTATTCTAGCTAGCAAGCTGCTGCAAAGGCGTACGGTGTTCCTCGAAGTACACTACAGGATTGATTACGCGGTGCTACCAACAGCCACGTTAGCCATCAACACCAACAGCGATTGACCCCTCTTCAAGAGAAATTTCTTGTAAATTGGATACTTGAAGAGGATGCACGCGCCTGTCCTCCCTCCCACGTTCGCGCGCGAGAAATGGCGAATCGAATCCTGCAGTCAAATGGCGATAACCAGCCTGTAGGCAAGCTCTGGCTGGTTCACTTCATTAGGCGGAACCAGACTTGCCAACAATCAAGTCAATCAATCTCTAGAGAGTATCTTGACTTGATTGCAACGAGTTATCTAGTGGATTGATTGAATTGAATTGGAAGCCATTTTCAAGCGGATTGATTGTAAATTGATTGCAATTGATTGCAATTGTATGGTATATTCATGCTAACTAGGGTCGTAAGTAGCCATCTCCCAGTCGCACAAGCAGTATAAGGTGTCGATTTCTTCGTCGCTCAACGTCGATAACTGCTTCGCAGCAGCGCTCTCAGAGGGTTGATTAAAGCCAGCTTTCAACCAAGCTCGTATAGCTTGTATTGCCGCCAGTAACTGAGCGCCTATCTGGCGTCTTTTCGGCTCAAGAAGGTCGCCAAGCTCACTGAAAACGCGCTCACATTCACAGCTTGAGGCTGGAATTGTCAGTATATCGATCGCGAACCTTGCCAAGTTGGGGTACTTTGAGCGCAACC
>ML976995.1:466719-487291 GCA_010015675.1 Byssothecium circinans | reverse complement strand
AAAACCTTACTGGAGATAGCCCCAAACACTCAATTAAACTAATTAGATCAAGTTTACAATCAATCGTTCGAGCTGGTCTTGATTTGATTGCAAAACATTACGCAGCCGATTGTTTTGATTGAATTGCAATTTTGCAATCAATCAATCAATTTGAATCAATCGGATTGATTGTTGGCATGTCTGGGCGGAACCCACGCGTTGCATCTGTTGTGGGTAGGAAGATTGAGGCTGCACGAGCTGAGGGAGCTACACCTGAGCAGATACGCGCGTTTCTTGAGCTCTTTGAGAGAACTCGCGTACGACTGGGTATAAGAGCTGAGGATACGTGGAATATGGATGAGACTGGGAAGGCCCTAGGTGTACGTGCAAACACCAGAGTACTCGCAAGCAGCCAGAAAAAGAAGGCTTACTATCAGTCTCCAGAGAATCGCGAGTGGGCGTCGATAATTGAGTGCGTATCAGCGATAGGGAAGAAACTGCGCCCTGCAGTGATATTTAAAGGAAAGAACCTACAGAGTACCTAGTTTCCATCAACAATTCCAGACTGGCTATATGCAACCTCAGAGAATGGCTGGACATTAAATGCAATAGGAATTGAATGGTTACGTCGCATCTTTCTCCCTGAGACGGCTCCATCAGATGATTGCTGGAGGATGTTGATTCTGGATGGCCACGGCAGCCACATTGACCTAGAATTCCTGTGGATCTGTAAGCAGAACAAGGTTCAGCTTCTGTTTCTGCCTGCTTATTCCTCTTACGTCCTGCAGCCTCTAGATCTCTCAGTTTTCTCTCTAGTAAAGCGTTTCTATTGAAATTAGATCTAGGAACTATCGCACCTTGATGACGTAGCACCTGTTAAAAAAGAACGCTTTATTACAGCCTACTATAACGCTAGAGAGGCTGCGATTACTGAGAGAGTTGTACGAACTGGATGGGCTACTGCAGGCATCTGTCTACTGAACATTGAACGAGTAGTCAACTTATCTCAAGTTGCTTAGAGGCCTGTTACGCCACCGCGCCAGGAACAGCCTCAATTACCTGCTGAGCGCTACCTCTCTACCCCTCGCGGCCCTCGCGATCTTTACGTAGCTCGAAGAGAGCTTCATAAGAATAAGAGTATAGGCCGTAAGGCTCACCAGCTCTTTGAAAAAGTAGGCAAGGCACTTGAAATTGCAAACGTACGAGCAGCAGAGCTTGAAACAGAGAATAAAAGACTTTACAGTCAACTTGAGGCTCTTAAGCCTCAACAGCCACGAAAGAGAGTTCGTGTAGACCCGAATCAACGCTTTGCAGATATAGATACAATTATGGTAGCAGTACAGGCTTCTGCTCTTGTAGAGAAACAAAACAACAGTAACGCTGCAGAAAAAGAAGCAGAGAGAGTAGCAGCTGAAACAGCAGCTAAAACTCTTCAGTCTATGTGTATAGAGTGGCAATTTTTCTGAGGGGTGGCCGATTTGGCAACGTGGCCGGAAACCCTATGTGGCCGGAAACTATATAGGCTAGCTTATTGTAAGATATGTGGCTGTGCGGATCGCAAGCGCTCGGGATATGTTTAAATCCGGCTCGGGGATTGGGAGCAGTGTTAAGACTCGAAGGGCTCGGCGCTTGTTTAGTCAGCCAACGCGTCTCAGCGTCTCAACCGCTCGACAGGCATCGTACAACTTTGAGATGCGGTCCAACGCACAGCGATACTTTCGTAACGTGGGCAGGACTTTCCATACAGCCTCGTAACCATATCGTCAAGTATAGGTCTCTTATTGCAGGTATCTAGGCTTAGTACTTTTGCGGCCAGGTCTTGCGGTGCCTCTGTATTCATAGATTAGAACGATGCATGAGCGGGCACAAGACTTTGGGAGTTACCGGATCACGTGATATACACGACTCGAGACTTCTAATCGACTTTTCTATAGATGATTAGAGAGGCAGGGTTGCTGAGAAGTGATGAGGATCAGAACGAACTAATGGCAACTGCCTCAGTTCGGCCTAAGCCATCTGCCTGTCCTTGCATGAGCTCGGTTAACGTTAGCTCAGCTAGCCGGAACAGCTATCGATAACGTATTTCTTCCGTTGCAGGGGTCGCCGTCTATCGCGGCCCTGCACCCTCCAAAAGGCCTCCAACCGCAAGCCGCCGCTTCTATCCCAGATCCCTTCTATTTATATACGATCTTGATGACTTTTGGACGAGGCAGCGATCAGTCGGAGACACACGGGCCTTTTACGGAGACGGTAGGCGAGGCGAGGATGCGGGGTCTCGAGCGACGTATAGGTGCTGGCCGTCAGGCGGTGTAGCGGGCCTGTACGCAACTTGACACCGAGGAGAGGATCTTCGTCACGATCCTTGGAGATGAAACCACATACCGGAGCTAGAAACACCGACGCGCTCTGCCTTGGTTAATATCATCTCAATGTTGGGATGGTAGTGGCTTATGCCGCACATGAACACAGCGTTGTCTAAATGGACCGTTGCAAATTTTGTAAGCCGTCACTCCTTCCTTATGTGTCTGTTTGAACCCATCTTAGATCCTATCTGATCGAACTTAAGGAGCGTGACCGAGCAAGAATTTCCCTCCACAAGAACGAAGAGACATAGTGTTTACTTCTAACCGAAACTAATACCAACGACGCTATTCTTGGAGTTTGCAAGTGTTTTAACCTTAATGAAAGTATTGACCACGCCAGCGGGAACGTTCTGACTTTCCGCGGCTTTAACTCCAACAACATTGCCGTCACCGTCAACCTCAATGTCGTTGAAATCCTGGATGATGGACCCTTTCGTCGACTTCTCATCACCGTTTGGGTATTTCGTGGTGACTTGGGCCGTCTTCAACTGCTTTTCGGCCTCCTTTATGGCCTGCTCTTGTTGGGGTTTACGGCCTGTTTTTGCCCCCGTGTCCTTAATTTTTCCGACGGTGTGGGTGAATACATCTTGTTGTTCTTTGGAAGACATTGGGCTTCGCAGACGCAAGGATCTTTGCAAAACCTCGTCAGCCTACCCATCTCGGAGAATGGAGAACGACTTACAGCTGCGCAACGAGCACTGAAAGGATGGTGGTTTGTTTGGCAGTTTGAATCTCGGTGAGCAGGCTTGCTAACTCGCTTCTATGGGAGATGTAGTGAAACCGAGCCTTAATGCGATATTTCGAGGTTGACGATTTCCACCGAGAGAAGTGTGTCTCCAGCCTCGCGCAATGATCTTCGCAAGCCGCCACAGCTCCAGAGAGGCCAATTCGCTCCGCAATCGCCCGCGTTTCGCCGTTAGCTCTCTGAAGCTTTGCTAATTCAGACAGATTTCGCTGAAGCGTTGAGGTTTCTTTGGCGAGTGCTTCAATTGTCCTGGGCGCGTGTTTCCAGTCGCTGGCAGCCTTACTGATCGATGAGATTCCGCGAGCGGAGATGTCAAGCAGTCCGATGTATGCGGCTACTTCTGCTCCAGACATCAAGATTGGGGTCGACGGGACGGATAAGATGTGTGAACAACAGATTATTCTTGTATCTGACAATGCGCCGTCGGAGCTACGTCTGTCCTGTATTCGGTTTATGCATCATGTCGATGTTGTTTCTACTCCCAATAAGCATGCGCACATGTATGGCTCCGATTGGTCTTTGTATGGAAGACCCGGTCCCGCCTTGACCGGCGGCATGCAGCCTGCACTGACAGCTTTCCGCATTGATTGATCTGCGCATGGAGGGACCTCTGGCACACGAGATAACTACCTTGACCGGTTGGGTGACCTCTGACACACGAGATGACTATCTTGACCGGTTGGGTGTTTGCAGGTCCTTGCATATACGCACCGACTAGAGTGTGGCACAGCCCACATAACTCCACGCCTTCGCGCTCTTGCCGAGCGTCGATAGCAGACATGGTAGTACAATTGTATTGCGGCTTATGGGCAGTGTGGTGTGTGTGGACGAGGTTCGCTGGCGCGCTCCGTTGAACTCACTCGTTACATATTAGCCTTACAGAGTACGGGTCGTCGTCCTATGTGATAGGCGCCCTCGCAACCCAACAGATTTCCATCATGTCATGCGGCGTTCAGCTCTGGCATTGGTCCAGTCACCTTCCGCGTCTTTAATGTTGCACGACAGCCTTATGTAAGATTGTGCCCCGCAGCTCGTATCCGCAAGGCAATATCCGCGCTTGTATATATTTCTGGACAATGTTTCTGATGACCATGTAGGCACAGTGGTTCCAACCCTCGCGCCTTCCAAACTATAGTACGTTGCTTCGTCAGTCGGAAACAAACAATATCGAAGAAGCCAATCACCAAAAAGTGAGCCAAGCTCATGGCTGGACATGAAATAAGGCAGGAATTCAAAGATTTCAATGTTGGGGGCACCGGCCATATCATTGGCACCAATATTGTATACACGGGAGGTACGATATCATCAATAATCATAGGCCACCGTTAAAAAAACTGTATGAACTTTACTCAGACTCTTCCATAGATGCGAAATTATGCAAAATCCGTCAGTGGCTGTCTGCGCCAGATCCATCTACGAACTTCCAGAAAGCACTCAAGCTACGGCAAGCCAACACTGGGCTTTGGTTCCTTAAGAGTGATGAATACACCAGATGGAAGACGGCTACTACGTCGCCTCTTTGGCTGCATGGAATCCCCGGGTGCGGCAAGACCATCCTAAGCTCCGCTGTTCTTCAAGACGTGCTCCAGCATTGCCAAGATGATTCCGGGAAAGCAATGGTATATTTCTTCTTCGACTTCAACGACGTACAGAAGCAGGATGCAGAAATGATGGTGCGTTCGTTGCTGTGCCAACTCTCACAGCGGTCCATCCAGGTCCCTGCAAGCCTCGACACTTTGTTCTCGTCGTGCGAGAGCGGGCAGCGGCAGCCATCAGTACGTGCGCTTCTGGAAACATTACGATTGATGATACAGGAGCTCCCCCATGCCTACGTCGTACTCGATGCTCTAGACGAGTGCGCTCAACGCGAAGAGCTCATGGGCGTGCTTAAAACAGTGGCTGGATGGCAACTATAGAACTTACACCTCCTAGTAACGAGCCGAAAAGAGCGGGACATTGAGAGTTCCCTAGAAGAGTTCATAGATGGCCAGAATCAAATCTGTCTCCAAAGCACATTAGTGGATAAAGACATACAACGATATGTCCGACAAAGACTATCTAACGATAAGCGCTTGCGGAAATGGAAGAAGGACGCTTCTATAATAGGAGATATCGAGGCTACTTTAACAAATGGAGCTAAGGGGATGTGTGTATTCTCTTTTATATCCGAAGCTGTCTAATGCTGATAATTACCACAGGTTTCGATGGGCGGTATGTCAGCTTGACACATTAGAAAAGTGCCGCAATCGCAAGATGCTGCGCGATGCGCTCGCAACACTACCGCCAACGCTAGACCAGACATACGACCGCATCCTATCTGCGATAAGCGAAACAGATTCAGAGTTCGCTATCCGCATCTTACAGTGGCTGACCTTCTCCGCTCGACCACTTTCTATAGACGAGGTCGCCGAAGTTGTCGCGATTAACGCAAAGCGCGACCCTGCATTCGACCGTGATGAAGTTCTAGAAGAACCATTGGAGGCATTGAATATCTGCTCCAGTCTTGTCACTATGGCTGTTGGTAACGATGACAAATGGGGAGAACCAAGGCAAGTTGTTGCATTGGCGCATTACTCGGTCAAGGAGTACCTCCTCTCAGATAGGATCTGGACGGGAAAAGCAGCAAAGTATGGCATGCGAGATGATGTCTGCCATGATGCTATATCATCCAGCTGTCTTGGTTACCTGCTTCAATTTCAACAAACAATGTTAGCTCCAGACAGTTTCCTCGAAATGTTCCAGCTCGCACGTTACTCAGCGGAGTTCTGGATCAGCCACTTCCAGAAGACAGGGGATCAAAGTAAGGACACAAGCCGAGTTGCGAGTCGCCTATTCTCTAAGGACAACCCCGCATACATCAACTGGATTCGGTTATATGATCCTGATCGACCTCAGGACAAGCCCGATTTTCATAGAGGTCCTTGGGAAATACCAAATCCGCTATACTACGCAGGACTCTCAGGCCTGAGAAATGTAGTGAAGCTGCTGCTTAACAAGGACGCTGACGTCAACGCGCAGGGTGGAGAATACGGCAACGCACTCCAGGTGGCTTCATCTAGAGGCCATGAGCAGATTGTGAAGCTGCTGCTTGACAAGGACGCCGACGTCAACGCACAGGGTGGAAGATACGGTAACGCACTCCAGGCGGCTTCATTTAGAGGCCACGAGCAGATTGTGAAGCTGCTGCTTGACAAGGACGCCGACGTCAACGCGCAGGATGGAGAATACGGCAACGCACTCCAGGCGGCTTCATTTAGAGGCCACGAGCAGATTGTGAAGCTGCTGGTTGAGAGGGGCGCAATCTAAATCATTTAGGATTATAGCCCCTTGTAACTTAAGCTAATAAGCATAGCTAAATCAGCATACATGAAGCACAAAATTGATAACGCATGCATATATACAGTGGCTGGCGTGACTTGTCCCCCCTGAAAATCGCAACTGCACGCTTCATAGCGCAATTCCACCACAACATTAAACGTAATATTTACTTTTAAAGCTGGCAACATGTTACTTATGCCCTAAATTATTTCTTATATCAAAAATGATAAATTCAAATGGCGAGGTTAAGGAGCAATTTCGAGTTGAAAGTTGCGACTACTCCAAACAAGCACGAATTTGCACGCGCAATTTGACCGCAACGCGGGCTCATTTTAGTTCTTCAAAACACCGGGCACGATTCTGTAAGACATAGAGCCCCTTTTAGTATTTTTTTTTAAAAAAAATATTAACGTGTGTTGACGAAGAGTTGTTTGAGGTTGAAGTTGACCTATCGAATTTGGGGGGACAAATCTTAAAAACGAGGGGACAAATCACACCAGCCATATATAGTATGTAACCGTAACTAAAGTGATCTGTGGCAAGATCTTGCCACTGTAAGCAGGGAGGACGGCCGACCCGCTCTGGCCACGATCTTGCGCCGGAGGCGATGGTTTGTAGATATGGCTAAAGAGAAGAGTACTGTATGCAGCTCCTGGATAGTGTAGGGTCTTGCCATGCATGGCCACCACCACAGCTCTGCTAGTACTCATCCCTCACGTGAACAAACCAAGACTCCTCACAACCCTCAGAGTCGAACTGAAGCACCTCTCCACGGCCCTAACGATTGCAGTAAAGTCCATCCCTGCAGTTCGAACAACCCCCCGCGCCGAATCAGATTCATCTCTCAAGTACTTTGAATACCATTCCCGCGGGTGTACAAACCTGGAGTTGGTTCAAAAATGCTCTTTAGATATCTCTCTCTGGACTCAGTCTGCAATAAGAAAATTACGATGATCTTGGGTGTGCTGTTGATCATTCTGCCTACAGCGTCAGAAGCGGCAATAGCTGTGTACCCCTATCACACGACTACTATCGGCGTATATCAATATTTCGGAGTAGTTATACGATAGCTCTTCCAGTCTAGAAGATTAGCCCAGGTTTTTAGGAAGTGCAGCCTACGCTAACATGCATTCCGAGTTTATCCGCAAATACAGACAGGCTCTCACGTTTTCGCGAGAGGGCGAAGCCCGCTTACAAAGCAGATTCTATACATTTAGCGGCCTGCATTATACAATACGCTATACTAAGGCAGTTCAAGCTGTGGCGCATGCTTCTAGAAGCTTCTCCCTCAACTTACAAGCATGTAGTGGTTAACGTTATTTCTGGAATTTTAGCATGCGAGGTCGTTCGCTGCTACAAGGGGGGAGCATGAACGGACTGAACAGTGGGGCTGATGGAAGCGCATCAAATCTGTCACAAATACAGTGTATTTTATATACAAAACAGGACAGTCAATATGGCGTGTGGCCACCTCTTGCCTTCTGCACAGCTTAGCAGCGTTCCTTCATGTTCGTGCAGTATTTTTGGATATCCTTGAGCTCAATTCTTGCCCATTCTTCGTATATATACGCGATTAGCTCTTCCTTTGTCTTTGGAAATCTTCTTCTTACGCGATATTTCAGTAGCCTCCAGACGTTCTCAATTGGGTTAAGATCAGGAGAGTTGGCTGGCCACCAAAGGAGGCGTATCGCTCTCTCACGAAAGCACGCTCTTGTCGCATTTGCCGTGTGGTAAGAGGCTCTATCCTGCATAAGGAGAGCGTTGCCAATGCCCACGCGGAAGATCTTGTGCTCTTGCACGAAGGCTTGTATCAAAGGAGCAACTCTTGCCGTGTAGGAAGCTGAGGTGAGATTACCCCAAGCCTTTATATCCTACACAAGGAGAGGGCCCTTTGATCCATCTCCTCCTATACAAGCCCACACGTGGACGACGGCAAAGTCCTTGAACTTTGGGACGCAGCAGTCTTAAAGGTACTTCTCCTCTGCTCTCCTTGTGACGTACACCTGCCTCCTGCCACATTTAAACATCGCTTCATCACTCCAAATTACTCTCCTCCAAATATCCCACGTCCATTGTTCTGCCAGCTCTGTCCAAAAGAGACGATTGTTGATGTGCTTCTCTGTAAGCAAAGGCTTCTCTTCAATGATAGCCCTCCTTGTCAAAGGCTGCTGAGAGCGTACGTTGATCGAGATCCTTAAGGCCAAGCTCGTGGGCAATCTCCTTAAAGGACTTGAGTCGTTGCTCGTGAGAGGCAGTCGCGTGGGCGACGAGGCGCTGACGAAGAGGTGTATTTAAGAGAGGAGGCCTGCCACGAGGCTTGTGAGAAGGAGTAACTTGGCCTTAAGCACAAGAGTAGACTGTACTTAACGATAAACCAAGCCTTTCAGCGATCTTTCAATAGCTCCAGCCAGCGTCGTGGCGTAGAGCGTGAACACGAGCGCGTTCTGCGTGCGAGAGTCGGCGTTGTGGAGTTGTGAGAGTCATTGCTGCGTGTAGGATCATCCTTTGTCATTGCTGATTTATGAAATATATACAAATTACTATTGGAGTAAGGAATCTTCGATGCGCTTCTATGAGGTGGGGCGTTCAGTCCGTTCATGCTCCCCCCTTGTACTTCAAGCACTATTACTAACCTAGTGAAGAGGGCGCGGCAGCGACCGTAATAGGAACAATTCAGAACACAAAAGGGCGAAACAAAGGGATTATTTCTATGACATCATAGAGGAACAGCCGCTCTCTCGTGGATTCTCGAAGCTTTGATGTGGCAAAAATTTGACATACATATACATATACATCTCCGTCTCTCTAGGAGTGCTGATCTATTAAAACAAAGATAAGATGTAATAGATAGAGAAGCTCTACTCACGTTGCATGTCTACTGCTGCAGCACTAAGAGAACAAACATTACTTTAGGCAGAATATCCACACCTTTCCAGACCCTGTGCCTATAGCAACACATCTACCTAACACAGCGGAGCATCCAGGCCGATACTCTGATAGGAGCCACAACCGCTTTTGAGCATTATGAGTAATCCAGGTTCTATCTAAGCTAATGCCGTTATCCTGATAAATAGGTTGCTGGGTTTCAAAGCCTACCAAGTTGTCAACTTGACGATGGCCCTTGAGCGTCTGCAGGCACGCGCCGCTGCTCGCATCCCAGATCTTAACGGTGCTGTCGTCGGACGCTGACGCCAGCCGCGTCGAGTCGTGCGAGAAGGCCACCGACAAGACCCAATCGCTATGGCCCTCGAGTGTCTGCAGGCATGCACTCCAGCTATCGCTCATAGCTGACCTAATCGTGATTCCTTCTGGTTCTTCGTGCTGAAACAGCCGTCTAATTAGACTACCTCTTGGACTAAACAACAGCGCAGATGCATATGCTTGAAGAGGGTAACTCTCGATTGCCCCTTTGTGATACATAATGAATCGTCGTGCGTCCCGAACAAGCTGAATGGATTCATCTTGGTCTCGCATATCCTAGCTGTGTCAGTTCAATTGTAGAGGTAGTGTTTCCGTATGCTATACCTGCACTAGTGACCACAATTTTACCATTGAGACCACACCCCTCTCCAAGCTCTTGCAAAGACTTAGCCCTTCTAACCAGTAGAGATACTTCTTCCTCAAAAATTCAGTAACTACGCCTACAACTTCCTGGTTGCTACTACTGTTTGCTAAAGACCTAGGTTTTGACTCGTGCAGATGATCGATCCAGTAGATGCACGGGTAGCGTGACGCTGCTAATAGGTCTAGTTCAGGTGGTTTAACGTCCTCAACAGCAGTTCCTAACGCTTTGAGACCGTACATGTCCCTGTGCAATGTGCTGGACAAAATCGCTAAGGACTTCGAAAAGATTGCCCGATGAACTTCTTCAGTACCCCTAGGAAAGATATCTCTAGAAGCCTTTGCGAAGAGGAAGTCCTTTGCAGACTGATGCACAAAGTAGACTGTGTCTTCGCGAAGAGTAAGGAATGACCCACAAAAGCCGATGATCTGCCGTAGGTGTGTTTCGTCGGCTATGAGAGATTCAGCAAGGGCCACCAGTTCCTGCAGCGTGATTGACCGATAGAGAAGCGCGTCCAGAGCCAGCACCTGCTTGCAAAGTTCAGCGTCATCCGACACCCTGATCTGCTGCATCATTCGCTCGTACAACGCGTCCAGTCCTGGTGGGAAGGAGTCCAGCTTCTTTAGAGCGTTCCATTTCGTTGTCTTCTCAAGATCTTGACACACGAGTGCTACCCATAGGAACGTGCCGTCTGCACTCGACGTCAAACGCGCAAACACCGCGTCTTGGGTCTGCTTGTCGTACCTCTTCTGCTGCGCCAGCTGAGACACCTTGTGCTGGATGAAAACGCCAACAGCCGCTGACACAGACTCTGCGTTCAGCTCAAGACTCAGCCTCACCTTGTGCCCTGCCTGCTCGAGCTGTTCTTCAATGCCTGGCAAATTGCGGCTCGACACAATCCATTTGATACGGGAGGATGCAGACGACTGCTTTGCGATAAAGTCGAGCAGTTTCGGCAGATCAGTAACACACTCGTCAAGCGCGTCAATGACTAGGTATGTCATGCTCAAGCTTGGGTCTTGTACAGTGGTGACCGGTATCGGTTTCCGGTTCCTGCACTTCGGTTGTTCTCAGCGCACAGCCACTTCAGCGTACGCTTACTACATTAGTCTTAGCTCTTTATAGGCCCCGCACCATGAAGTGTGCAACGTGTTCTAATAAAAGTTCAGCAGGGTGTCACCGCGACCCTCACCAGCGGCCCTTCCAGTCCGGGTTCAGATATATTCATGGATAAATTCCTTGCATAAACATTCGCCAAGTCAGAAACGGCGCCGACGTGGCTTCGAATACAGCCCTCTGCAATTCAATACTTTCAGATTGCTCGAGCTCATTTCTGGACAAAGTCTATACGCAGATATTCATTGCAGGCTGCGGGACTATCAGTTAGACTCGGCACCGCCATACGAAGCTCTATCATATACGTGGGGCGATGAGGAGAGTGCATGCCGGATATCATTAGATGGTCTACCCTTTCACATCCGACCAAACCTTCTAGACGCGTTGCGGCGCCTGCGACAACCTCGAAGCACAAGAATCATTTGGATTGATGCGTTATGCATTGACCAAAACAGCGCAGACGAGAAAAGCGTTCAAGTGCGGGGTGTCCTGAATGTCTTCCATATGCTCGAGCTCTTTGACTTGTGGCGCGGAGGTGTTCTTGTCAATGGCGCTGCCCCCACTCATGCTATTGCTCAAGGACGACGATATCTAAGCTCCGGACACGTACTACTTAACGACAAAAGGAGTTTTTGCGCAGATTGAATTGGCCGACAGTCGGGAGCAAAACGAGTGAGGTCCAAGCCGTCAATATCATGTGCGGATGCTAAAGTCGGCCAGAACAACTGCTAGGTCGGCGATGATGACATGAAATGCCCGGAAGTGAAGTGAAGAAGCATATGTTTTTGTAAATCAATCCTAAACATGTAACTGATACAAAGACTCCGCGAGAATGACTTTGCAGTGCAATGGTTGCTTGATCGTCGTCGCAACTACATAGTGTCGGCCATCCATGGGTGCTTCAGGAGTTCAGTCGCCGATTTCCTGTCTTCCGGCCGCCATCTGAGCATCGAACGTATGAAATCGAGAAACAATTCCTTTTCCTCCCCTTCAAGCACCGAGAGTCTTTCCTCGAGTGAGATCTTAGGAATAGTTACACTCTTGGAGCCACCCGTCCAGTGTCCTATTGAACTTAGCAGAGTCTATGTCGGGACGATCTCAATGACTAACCTTGCTTGTCGAAGACCTTCTTTGTCATATGGTTGCTTTGCGTGTATTCAAGCGGAGGCATTCCAAGGTATGCAACCATTTCGGAAACATGATGTGTCTCTGATGGGTTGCCCTCGTTGTCACGGGCGTCGAATAGATGCTCATCTTCAAACAAGTCCCACACCTAATGAAGAGTAAGTCATTGAGACTTCCTTATAATAGTATTGAATACTTACCAACGTGGCGACACTCCAAATGTCCACCTTAGAGCCCCACTCCATCTCGAAAATTATCTCTGGTGCACGGTATAGCTCAGGCTGAATTAAGCCAGAGTGGGAATCTCCTATCCGCGCTTCTCCAAAGTCACAGAGAACTGGTTGGCCCCAAAGATCACCCGTAGGATGGGGAAGCTCACGGGAACTGTAAATGGTGCGTGTGTCGTCAATCACTTTGGATGGTGACGGGTTCTCTGCTTCAGCTTTCTCGAAGTTTTCCAGAATAGTGTCATCATCCACAGTCAGCATGATATTTCCAGGATTGATGTCTAACTTGTCAGTTGATTCAATCATGTTGCATCATCTTGCCGTACCTGTATGTACGACCTTAGCCTCGTCGTGTAAGAACGACAGCGCCTTTAGCACATTGGCTAGCGTGCACTTCAGAAGCGGAACGTCGAGCTTGTGTGCTGGGTTGTAATACTGGAGCTGTCGAATAGTCATGTGCATGGGTGGATGAACAAAGCACAAATGTTTGCCAGTCGGACCGTCGAGCTCAAATTCGCCATACAGTCCGCGGATGTATGCTTGGCCGCGATGCTGTGATTGCATAGAACTGACATGCTCGTAAAAATCTAGCTCTCGATTGAGCTGTGGGGTCTTTTCGGCATCTCGGGTACAAATCTTGACAGCGACAAAGCCAGCGACGAAGCCAGCGTCTCGTTCTCTGTGCATGGATGATCAGACTTTGAAGGGTGGGTGGGGGTGAAGAACGCCAAACATACCGGATATCCCGACACAGCCAGACCGTGGAGTATGCACCGTAGCCGAGTTTTCCTATAACCTTAAAGCTAGAATCGAGAATCTCACCAGGTCGTGCTGGATAAAACTGATCATGGCTATACCACGGAAGACGCTCCTCCTCGAAGAGCTCGCTGGCATTCATTTTCGTACTCTGGAAGCGCGAAATTCGGGAGATGTGAGAGGGAAATTTGAAGCGAGTACATGCGCGTTGACCAAATCTCAGCATGGTGTAGAGACACTATATCATTGTGGGAAGTTAGTGTGACGGTCCAAAGGCATGTTGGCCGCACTGATGCCTAGCACGGTCAATGACGCGTCTGTGCTCGTCGATCAATTAGCCGGCGGCAACAACGACGCTAGCAAAACAGGGTTCTGTCTCACCATCACGCGGACTCCGCTCGTTACGCGCCGACTATTCTTGAACTTCTCCAATAGTCGGACTCAGAGCACACGCGCGTCAACCTCTCACCCCACAATGTCTCATTCAGACTTGGTGTCACTTCTTCATAGCCACATTCGGGATGTGACTGAAGTTGCATGAGCGAATGACGGAGGATAGAGTGACGCTCTTGCTATTTTAGCAAGTACTGGATTCTACTTGGAGTGAAGCTTCAAACTGTTGCGGCACAGCATCAAGAGCTCAGTGTTGCGAAGTCCAAGAACTGAGAGTATAAGAGCAGAGGCTGCCTTCCATCAATCATGCCTCATCACATTCTCATCAATCAACATTCATTATCAAGCACATCACAACATCCTTCACTATCCCTCCAAACGTTACTAGTCCACCATCGCAACTTCCAACATGCAAGCCTCATCCCGCAGACTCATCAAATACGTCGGCAATGTCACCCTTGATAAACTCGACTCCCAGAGCCGCCCAGTAGTCAATGCATTCTGCGAACAAGCTGAGAAAAATGTATGTCGATACGCAACGCTCGTCTAGCCACAAACTTGCTTACATGATTTAGAATCCAGCCATCAAGAAGGCAGAGATCAAGGGAAGCAGGTGGCACCAGTCCCATGACGATCCAAACGATAAGAAGCCGGTCATCTCCATTCGTTTCAAAGACGAGAATGACAGGAGGATCACCACTGGCCATGTGCACCAGGATGGTACCGGGAAGCTCTCGTAGTGCCCGTGACCTGGTTATATGAGCACACGTGAAGGATGGACGAGCATGCGAAGCATGTTTTTGTACAATATCTCCGTGGATGGCATTCTCTTTTCATCTTAGTACACAGTCTTTACAGTTCCCCATATATCTGAGCTCACACGCGACACAAATCAAACCTGTCATTACCGCAATCGATCTTGTTTTATTTTTCATGCACAGCCTAATTCCTCATACGAGCCTTTCCTATCAGGAAACGACCTGACCCGGAGTGCGTGATCCTCAGCATGAATACGTTCCAGCTCTTGAAGACTCATGCTATTCAACGCATCCTTTTCCAGTGCTTACAATCTGGCAGGTGTTAGCAGCTGCCGCGCGCACCGACTATCTTATACCGACTTACCACCATCGACCGGCCGAGCACTGTTGGCGTCGCATACTCCTCAAACGCAAACTTGGTCACAAAGTCTCTACTGATGGGAGCATACTGTCTAAGCTGTTGTTGTAGCGACTCCGAGTCTCGCTCTAGATGTCGCAGCAGCCGATCGTCTGCCGCTACGAACACTGACGCTACGTTGACCATCAGCCTGCCCAGCGCAACGCCGTTGCCGCCTTGGTGCGGCGTGCCCATGAACATGACGCCGTACGTCGACAGCTTGATCGAGCGATGCTCTGCGAGAGCGCCTTGGCGGGCCGCGTCTGAGTGGATGAGCGCCTGTGGCTGTTAGTCAAGTGTGCTGCCGAAGCTGGGGAAAGCGCACTCACGCTTTTAACAACAATCCCGCCTAAGCTATGCGCTACGAACATGATCGGCCGCTTACTCGTCTGCTCTGGCGTCAGTTCTTGCTATCGCCCGTTGCGCCTCGCTCATTGCGTACCTCTGTCAACTCTCTATGAAGGCACAGGTCTGACACTAGGCCTCTGCCGGGTCATAGAGGTACTGAGAGCTCACGCGCGAGCTGCTGTGTGTGTTCGCATCGTAGCCCCAGCTGAGGATGCGCGCGTTGGGGAGGTCGTGTGGAAGGAGGTCGCGCAGCCAGTTGACGCCGCCGCTCGTTGTCCACGTCTTCTCGCGGTGTCCGTTCAGGCCATGGACGGCGACGATACTGCAATCGGGTTAGCTGTGAACGCGCCACCAAGCAATAAGAAGCATACTCGACGGTCGGGTTGGTGCCTTCAGCTACCACTTGCAGGCCATGTGCAACTGCAGCAGCTGCCTTTGCTGACGCTGAGGATGCGGAGAATTCTGCAGGAGCCTGCCCGTATGTTAGTGCGTGCGAAAGAGAGGAGTGTCTGGGAGACGTGCCTTTGCGTTGCTCTTCTTCGAGCGGAAGTCAAGGAGCCGTCGCATCGCGTTGACTCAAATCAGGGCCAAAAGGTGTGTGGTGTAGAACGGAGGATGTGTAGCAGCATCGTGCGCGAGGGCTGTCGTGAGGCTGAGCTGCGGCATGCTGGCAGTCGAGGCGATGGAGGGCGCCTGGTTGCTGTTGGCGTTCGTTGTTCAAGCCCACGCAGCTTGTAAACCCCGCTGAACGGCGCTTAGTGGGTTGCCGCAGGCCAACTGTCGAGGCCCGTCCGAAACACCACGCAGTCGCAGTACGACTGCCCTATAGCCATGCCTGTCCAACGCACTGCTAAAACTAACCGCACCAAAACTGCTACCTCAGGTTACTAATCTCGCCTGAGTGGATCTCCGGAGCTGAGCACCCAAGCCGCCGACAACGGTGTGTGGCAATCTCTGGAGCCGCTCCCATTCGATCCATCCCAGCCCCTAGGGCCGCCCGAGTTGTCCCAGATCCCTGATATCCATGCTGTGGGTATTAGAGACGCGGTGACTACTCGGGGCGGGCCGTTCGCATCCCACTCTCCGTTCCTTGATACCGCCAACCATGCAGCGATCGCGGACGGTGTAGGCAGGGACACCCGCAGCTTGAGCCATGCGAGGCGGCCTGCAGCCAGATTGGAACTACTGACCCTGGATGAGTGGAACGAGAACAAGACTTATGATGAAGACCCACCAACCTGTCTTCACTACTCGATTGAATGGAAAGTCACGCTGAACAACAAGCTTATCTCCAAGGATACAGAGCCCAATCTCGTGCTAGCACCTAGATTCTACTAGTCTCTGTTCTTACGTGAGAAGCTTAACAAACTGCTGCAGAAGAAGCTGTCGCCAAGCAAGCGTGTTACATGTGAAGACACTAACGTCGTTGTGTCAGTGACCGATCGCTCAGAGCGTGACTTGACGAAGCGCTTTGACGAGAGGGATGTTGACTGGTTTCTGGTGGAGAAACAGTTCCTGGCGTGGGGCGAGTCATTTCGGGCAGGTAAAAAGCTTAGAGTCGATGTATCATTCAACTACGCCGAGGTAGGTCAGTAAGCGACTGTATCGACAAGAAGAGCAGGGAAGCGGGGAGGTTCGTCTGCTACTCAGCAAATGCTTGCAGAGAGAGACTTACAGCTTGACGCCGAGGAAGGAGATCTTAGACAACCGTCTATCTAGCAGGATGTCTATAATCTAATGAGATGCCCTGGGCCGCCTTGTAACCTTAGGCCTCACTGCTGGCGGGATCCCTATAGAAAAAAGCACTATAAGCTTAGAATATATCAGCTGAAGGGCTTGATAAGGCACGTGGAGCAGGGGGGCCAATTACGGTCCCATGATGACGTGCCGGAGGACATCCGCCAGCAGGTATATGCAGAAGAGCAACAGCAAATCGAGAGACAGCGAAAAGCCACCAGCAGCACCTCATTGGGCCATCCTCCCATCCACATAACAAACGTACTCCCTGGACCACCTCATCCGCCGTCAGACTAAGCCGTAGTACCGTCAATGCCTCGTCTCGATATCCACGGTTTTCTAGATGTTGCAGTGGAGGAGTACAGCGACTGGCAGCAATCGCGAGTCAGGAGGGAGGATCAGAAGAATGAGATTCGAAAACTGTGCAGTATCGCTTTAGACCATGGACTGGACCTACAGTAGCTCTACGACGATCAAGATCCTGGTTTCTTCGTAAAAGAGGGCGTCAAAGTAGGTATTGCCCGGCGCTTCATCCGCGATATTCAGTATTAGGTTCAGCAGCAGACGTGGGGTAACGAGGGATCAACTGTATTTGAAACATAACGGTGCATGAGGTAAGACGTGCGGGGTCATCTTGTATTAGCCTGGATTGGTGGTTCGCTTCCGCTGGAAGTACCTATCCACGGGGCGGGCCTGCACGAAATCGCGCCCCGCAGCGCGCGTAGGGCTAATGATGACTTCCTGGTGTCAGAGGGAAGTTGCGAGGGTAGGATAAGGCTATTCTACAAAACTCTGGAGCGAAGAAGGCTTGAGTTGGCGCTGTGGGGAGGGAAGTCTGTTATGCCACGACACAAGGCGCTATACAAATCAGGCGCGGAGGTGACGATACGAACGTAAATTTTTAGGTAGGAGGGATCATAGACATTCAGAATTAGCTATAGCAGATTATTTTGTAGAAATATAGCAATATTCGTTGTGCGCATGAGCTTTCTGGTTGCTGAAAGTCAAAGTACCCCTCATTCGTCTCGGCACACAGTGTGTTTCGCTACGCAGTGAGGGACGTTAGTTTAATAGTCAGGCGAAGAAAATCTCGCATGTTGATTCAAAATTCCAAGAGATCTGTTGATTAAAGCGACTGGATTTTGAGACGTAGCGAACTTTGGTTGAGTCCCCACTTATAGGACATGAATATATGTCTAAACAATTCGACCGCGAGAAATTTACCAAGGTCTTGAAAGTCTGAGAATGATGTCACAGGCCCTTTGGTCGTCATTGACACCGCAATGTCACAATTGTAGGGGACAACTAAGGAAAATAATGTCTGGCGACATCTCCGACTCACCCTAGAAATACAAGTGTCCAAACCGTGCATTTTCCTGTTATTCACGTCGAACGTTATAACCCGTGCTGGTGATACCACTTCTGCTATGATCTTGTTTAAGATCGCGACAGGGAGGATCTTGTTTGAGATCGCGAAAGGGAGGTAGAGGATTCCATTTATCAGAGACGGTTCTATCTCCGTTAAGGCATCCCCGGTGGCTGAAACCTGGTAGTAGGCGGTAGGCTTTGCCACAAATGGCGGATAGAACGAGTGAGATAGTGCCTTCTCATCAAAGCACAAGACACGATCGTACCTATGGTAATTCTCACCCTGGACCATAATCATGCTCAACAGGCGTCGATGGCGAGCGAAACGTCGCACGTTTACTTTGTCCTCTCTGAACTGACGAAAAATGTTGTTGATATAGTTGGCCTGTTTCCCACTCAGGTCGAATGAAAACCCAAATTCGAATTCTACGTTAGGGTTTTGCCAAAGAAGACGGAGCATGGGAAGGATGTCGAACATCCCTGGACGACATATGCCATGCGCCTTGCTCATAGAGTAGATGCCAATATCTACCTTTTTCAGCAGCGGAAGACGAGATCCAATGGAGGCGAGCCACTGAGCAGAGTACCAAAATTGGTTGTACTCGCTTCTATAGTCGTTTGAAGAAGACCATAGGCCAACACGCGAGAAAACAAATGTGTTGTTGCTATATAGCACGCTGCTCGCTTCGGCGTAGATTTGCCGACAGCCCTGTAAGAGGCCCATGGCAGCACCAAGCCCATGATGGAAGATATGGTCATTCCTAGCCCAATTCCTCTCGGGGCCCTTGTTGTTGTCCTCGCACAGGAACCACTCTATGGAGCCATTGGAAGCCTTGTCAAGTCGACCGACACGAGCACAGTATTCCATCGAGTCGTGCAAAAACACAGGCGACTTTCGCTCGAACAGTAGCTCGTATATGGCGTTTCGAATTTCTGGCGCAAAGGTCGTGAGGAACGACGGCCCAGGCCCAGCAGCCACGGAAGTAGTTTTGGGTATGACATTGAACTCAGCAGGATGAAGGAGAGCGTGCCGATGGTCGGCTAGCTCTTCGAAGGTGACTCTCATGTTCCCTCCCCAGTCGCCTCTCGAGAGGCTCGTGAAGCCTTTCTAAATTAGGTGTGGCGAATTGTTACGAGACCTACGAGCCCAGAGACTCACCTCCAGTTCAGCAGGCGCTGAAGGGTCGAAAAAGGCGGAGACCGGCGCAAACTTGGAGCGGGCGGAGACTTTCGGAAGACTGTGTGCCAATACCAGAGTTGTGGAGGTTGTGCAAGACAGATCGCTGTAGCAATCGAAGAGAACGAGGATCGAAGCGTTTGGCACAGATGAGATACATTGCTATCCTACGGATCCTACCTGCTTATATACATGTAGGAACAAAGAAACAGAGGAATAGGTCATGTCACTGCACATGACTAACCTTAGCGCATATATAACATTGTGCGTGATGATTAATTCACCAAAACCAGAACGCCGGAATCTGAGACCATAGAAGAGAACCCTTCTACAATGAAACATCATTGTTTCGTCAGGCCTAGATATGGAGAATAGTGGGAGAGATCGGAGACATGTGAATGGTCATGTACCTACATGTACCTAGTTTTGAATTGAATCAAGAGTCCAATCGCTCACTGAAAGGAAGTGGATACATAGATCTTAAAAAAGAGGCCTCCCTGTTAAAGACGTCTACTGAAGGGCTAAATCTAGCTAAGGAAGAGGATTGCGTCGGACCAGTGATGCTGGAGACTGGCTGACCAATTGACCAATAAGCATGTGTCCAAGCATTCAGTCCAGTACTCAGGCTGAAAAGGGAAGCAATGCTTCCAGTGTTAAGTCTTTTTTTACATATAGCCGGAAATTCCCACGTATCTCCACCAGCTCAAGTCACAACCCCATATCCCTCTACACCATCTTCGTCTCCATATCCCAATTCCTCCTCATATCCATCCACACTCCCAAAAATGACTCATCAAAATCTTCTATATTATTGTGCGCTTTATATTTCCAAACTGGAGGCGTATCCAACCACTGCTTCACGGAAAGAGCGCTCAAAACCACACGCCTAAGCTTCTTCATCTGCATGTTCGCATACGCTTTCGCCTCCTCGAAGGTCAAGACACTATTCATATTGCGCAGGAATTCATCGTTGGGGAAGCTTTCCCGACGCACACGACCATGAATATCGACGAGGATCTCGGGGCAAGGGTCATCAAGTTTCTCCGGCCATCGGAGAAGGACGTCGCAGAGGAGACAGAAAGCTTGGATGCGGAGGTCTGCTAGTTTTCAGGCTTCGTCAAGGAAGGAGTCAACTCCGCCTCCACGGACTCCACTCCTTCCGTACGCTCCAGGGAGTCTCCATGGAGTGGGAGAATCCTTAGT
>ML976995.1:432691-466124 GCA_010015675.1 Byssothecium circinans | reverse complement strand
AATGTTACCAAGGGAGGGCGCGGCCTACTAGATCACTTTAAGAACGTCCACTGGCGTACTTATCAGAAGGAAACTAAGAACAACTTAGAAGACTCTCTAGATACTGCCGACGCCCTAGAGTTACTTGATCCGGCTGATCTAAAATAACAGGAGTTGTATAATCGCCTCCTCGAGAAGCTGGACCTAGAGGAGCTCTAGAAGGATATCCTCTGGTGGTTTATTTATGACAATATTCCCTTCAACAAGCTTTAGAGTCCACATTTCCGGCGGATCTTCTCACGCCTCCAGCCGTTCGTCGACCAGAAAGTCGTCCCTAGCGATCGTACAGCTAGGAGGTGGTTGATAAGAGAGTTTAAGCTCCACAAGATAGAGATCGTGGAGAAGCTTAGAAAGGCTAAGAGTAGGATCTATCTCTCCTTTGACCTCTGGACCTCACGCCGAAGGAAGGCTCTAAACGGTATAACTGCTCACTGGGTAGATAACCGTGGAAGGTGCCAAACAGCCCTACTTACTCTCACGGAGATGGATGATATCTATAGTGGCAAGAATCTCGCCATTAACACTCTCCAAGCAATTGATGAATATAGTATTCGCGATAGGATAGGATACTTTGTCCTCGATAACGCTTCTCCAAACGATCGGGCAGTGGAGGAGCTAGCAGAGAAGCTTACTTTTGACGCTGAATAGAGGAGACTCCGCTACGCAGGCTATATTCTTAATCTTATCGCCCGCCAGGTCCTTTTCAGCCACGATTATGAAATGTTTGAGCAGGCAATTGCCTGGATCACCGACCTGAAAGAGGAGGTGTGATTGTGGAGGGAGAAGGGCCCTGTTAGTATAATATATAATATCATCCAGTGGATAAATAGGTCTCTAGGAAGAGTAGAGTGATTCTAGAGAGCTCAGGGAGAGGTCTGGAGAGAGAGGAACAAAGGCTCCACTACTAAGCCTATAGTCCTAGCACTTATTATAGATAATTTAATGAGATAGAACTTAACCCGTGACATGTTAGTACGCGCTATCAGGCTCAGAGTAGCAGTTGACCACTTCTTGGACCTGGAGAGCCTCTGGTATGATAAACTAGTTGCCTAGAAGGCTAAAAAACCACTCTCTAAAAGGCTAGAGGACTTAGTTACCCGGATAATCCTCTAGAATTGCATGCGGGCTAATGACTAGCAGATCACTATTGAACTCGTGGAGATCCTTGAGCCGTTTAAGCAGGCTACTAAGGCACTAGAAGGGCGCCTGAGTGAGAATTCGGACCATAGAATTGCTAAGGTAGCTCCTATGCTTAAGATTTTACTATCAGACCTAGAGGATCTAAAGCAGCAGTATGCGGAAGCATCTGACAGTGATGACTAGAGACCCTTCTGGGTGGCGATTGAGCAAGCCTGGCAAAAGGCACAATACTACTATAATGCTATAGGAAAGTCTCCAGTGTACGCCGCTTCTATTATCCTAGACCCGCGGCTTAAGAAACCCTACTTAGATAAGGAGTGGGGTCTACAGTGGTTGAATCACAGCGTTAAGGAGATCAAGAAGCTCCTAGAGAAGGATTACAAGAATATTGACCCTACGCCGCCAACCGTTCAACTCTTTTCACAAGAATCTCAGCTCTCTTAGGAGTCTCGTACACCTCTTGGAGAGCTCTCCAGCAACCGTCAACCGCCGAGGAAGAAGCTCAAACATGCCTCTATTACTGAGAAGCTTAAGGCTACGCGCTATTTCCCACTCCTGGAGAAGGCCGACGATGAGCTTACCTAATACATATTAGAGAAGCAAGTTAATGAGCCTGAACTAGTCCCTTTCCAATACTGGAGGAGACCAGAAGTACGCTCTCAGTTTCCTGCTCTGGCACGGCTGGCCATGGATATGCTCTTAATTCCGGCAATGAGCTCTGAACCAGAGAGGATTTTTAGTAACGCTGGAGTAGTACTTACACCTCAGCGTTCAAGGCTTAAAGAAGACGCCCTACAAGCTACTCTCTGCCTTTCAAACTGGGGTAATAGTGGCCTTATTACGATAGGCAAACACTCTAGTAGATTACGCGGAAGCCTAGGAGCTGACATGAGTTTTATTCTTGACTTTTTAGAAGTTGAGGATAGCGATGATGAGGATGGCGTCTTTTTTGAGAGCTGGGAGGGCATAACTGACGATAGTGGCAAGTAGAGCGTTACTTTAATAGAGTTCTGGTCTTATTTACTACCTACTGTAAGATAAAGGCGACGGCGTTAGCCACTATTATGATAGACTTCATGTGCACGTGACTGGGAAAATTCACCCTCTAGGGCCTTGATATCCGCTGTCCAAATAAGCTTTTTAACCTCTCGAGATCTCCTTCCTATAGTAGTTAGTACTACTAACTAATCTTGTGGGTAACTCCATGGAGACTCCGTGGAGTGGATGGAAGGAGTAGGAGTACTCCGACTCCTTCCTTGTCGAAGCCTGCTAGTTTTACACTCGCTACCTGGCCGACGGTACCTTTTCTCGTGTTCGGTGACAAGAGGACTGTGGAGATATCGCTCTTGTCGGGCATCATGCGTGAGAGATGGAGAAAGGTGGTCATGCTGATCCATACTTTATGGAGTCTCTGGTCGGGTTCAAGATCGAACTGTAGAACGACAGCGACACCACGAAGGTGACTGCTTCGGAACAAAGTGGCGAAAGCAATGTGTTCGACGCAGTTGCGCAGAGACTGGAAATCGTTGAACGAGGCGCCTGGCTTTGTCGTCATCTTCAAAATGATAGGTTTGATCAGTGGGTTGATGTAAGAGAGCAACGTTTGGCGCATTCGAAGGGATACTTTGAGGGCATTGAAGACCAGCCCTAAAACCTTCGATTTGTCGAGATCGAATATGATGCTTCGGGCCGATGGCGATGTTGCGGCGAGCCGTAGAATGGAATAGTAGCGAGAAAAGGGGATGCCATCTAAGCTAAGTTCTTCCGTTTTGATCGCTTTGAATACGGTTCCCTGTTCCGAGATGACGTACGTGCACCAATAAGCCTTGCCACAACATGACAAGCATGAGCCATTCACGTTGACCAGGACTTTGTCCATGAGACGCGAGAAGGAGGCGTACTTTTTCAAGCCTAGGACGTCATGGTTGCCAACCTATGCAGCCGAGAGTTAGCAAAGTCGACAACACATAATTGCACGCTATCCTGAATCGTGCGCAGGTGAGCTTACCTGTGTGATGATTGCAGTCCAGGCTACCACATCGAAAGAGGGTCGCGTGACAGGGGCTAAAAGGCAATCCGATTGACCGGAATGCGTGCACGTGATCATGAATGGGACGTCAGTCCTCCACAGAGCGCGCAATATCGGGAGAATGTTGGTTCTCTCCATCTGCGCATGAAACGGACAGCTATCCTGGCAGATGGAAGCGACGTCGATGGTAACTTTCTTAAGAAGAGCGACCTGAGAGCCGATAGCCGACAACCAATGCCCCGCGCAGAGGAACTGATTATAATTATCGGGGTGTGCACACTCATTGGCGGAGACTCGAGAGAACTTGAACATGTTGCTTCTATACAGGACGCTGCTAGCTTCACCGTAGATCTGTTTGCAAGATAGGAGGAGGCCCAACAAGCCGTCGAACTATGACTACACAATGCAGTGTAGCCTAAAGGATCACGTAGTAAGACCTACGGAGAAAGATACAGGGTCAGCAATGCTCATTCAAGTGACTGTTAGTACGTTTTAACTCAGGCTGGAAACTACTCACTGGAGTTTCTCGATGGAACAGCAAATCAACAATGCGATTCCGAATCTCGGAGGGTAATGTTGTCAAGAAAGAGACACAACCGGGATTCTCAGGTTGCGACATCACCGTCGCGATCTCTTTGATTCCAGTGTATTTGCCCGGTTGTCGTGCAACCATGATACCCAGCACTCACGGTCGCAGAGCGATCTGTCAAAAGTTACGATATGCAACCCGCAGTTGTGATAGTTGGAAGCGTAGTTTCCAATGTCAAGGAAGGTGGAGTTGACAGTAGGGAATTGGAAAATGCAGGTAAGGCATAGAGGAGAGCGGCGGTAGCGTGTATGGTACACTAGCGCGGATTTCGTTCGACAATCCCGTGCGTACGACTCGGCCTCGGGCACTCAGAAGTTTGTATGCTCTCGAAAAGTAGGCAGAAAGTCGTTTCCCACTACCTCGTAACATCCACTTTGCCGACCCATCACTCACACAGTCCTGCCCCGACTGATCGTCCTTTCTAGCCTAATCTCTCCATCCTCCTCCTCCGCCTCATCGACTCCCTCTCCCGGCAACAAAACTGCCTTGTCGATCGCCACCGGCAATCCTCTATGCCTTCCGCGGATCATGACTGCACAAAGCACTAACTTGCTCAATGTGTGCAGTCCGCCAGCGAAACTGTACGCCTGGTCGGGAAATCCAACAGATACGCCAACACATCCATAAGCGGACACGGTTTCGAATATAACGTTGAAGACGCTGAAGATGGCGGGTTCGCGCGCAAAGTTTGAACCTTCGATGATCATGATTACGAAGACGGCGAGGACGAGCCACCAGAGATCGTGGGCGAGCTGGGCGCGGAGCTGTTGGCGCACGAAGTAGGAGCGAGTTTGTTCGTGGGAGTGATGACTGCCAGAGAGCCTTTGGCGGAGGGCGCTGAAAAGGCCGTGTCGTTTTGAGACGTCTTGCGGTGTTGTTTGTGGGAGGTTTTGTTCTTCATCGGCGTAGATCCCTAGGCTGCGTTCTTCGTAGACGTTACTGCTCCGCATCGTGATTACGACGGGGTAGACTGAAATATACATCATGATTACGTAAAGCACTTGAAGAGAGACGCGGACACTAGGTATGGGGACGACGTAGAAGCCGCCGCTTCGAACGGCGAGGGCTTGAAACAAGCCATCCAGAATCCCGATGCCGGCTGGTAGTGAGGTGATGGCCTCATTGCCGATATTGAGAACCTCGAAAGCCACCCAGTCGATGCCATTTAGGCATACAACGCAGGCAAGAAGCCACCAGGTGTGTCGGGAGGGAAAGAGGTTCGTGTAACAACGGCGCGGGTGATCAAGTAGGAATTGCAACGTCTTGCGATGATGGTCCCAACTTTCACACGAGGGCATAAGCTTCAACAACGTCCAAACTATCAAACGGAGGAAGATGGGGTAGCACGTGTTGCCAGCTAGGATGAGTAGACCCATAGTAATGAGCATGTAAATCGACGTCTGAAAGGCGACCATGTTGGCATCCAAGAGGCTCATGCCAGAATTGTTGAATGCACTGACAGCATTGAAGCTTCCAACCCACCAGGGGTTGAGGCCATTCTCTCGCGCTACTAAAGGCTTGCTCATTGCAACGTAGGCTCCAATTCCCAGACACCCAAACAGTTGGAACAGAAGATAGTAAGCCGGTACTAGCCATGACAGCAAACAGATGGCACGATACTCGTAGCCACCAAGCTTTTGACGCTCCTCCTCTGATAGGTGGTGAAAGTTGGAATTACGAGAGAGGAACCCCGAATTCGAGAAGGGTAGGTGTTTTGAAGCTGATTGGAGAGTTTCTAACCGAGCTTCAGACACAGTATGGGAGTTGCTCGTTTGCGGTCGTCTTTTGATAGTGGCGTGCAAATCGACGCCGACACCTTGCATGGATACAAAACGATGACAGTTATGTCCAGATTGCGTCCGGTCAGCATGAAAGTAGGTGTTGGGACCAAAAGTTATATGCATAGGCGGAATCTTAGGACTCGAGCTAGGGTTAATTTGTATTTCATCTCCAGCCTCACTTCGGTACGTGATGGTGCGAGCTTGTTGCGGAGGCGTGCCGGCGCCATGGTCATATCCCAACTCCGTTATTGGAACTGCTTTGATCGACGGACTTGGCAAAGTCAAAATGTCCTTCTCTGCTATGGCGATGTCATCGGCAGCCGGACTATCGGTGAAGCCGACATTGGCATGCTCAGCAACATGTTGATACGGTCCGCCGACGTCTTGCTCAATATCAATATCTCTGGTACCGGACCTTGACAGACTCCGCGACAGACGCCGAGCAAATGCTCTGGAACCTCGCTCTGACCTCCGTCGATGCTTAGCCACAACATACGCAAAGCGCTTCTCGAACGCCCTCTTTCTCACGTGGACCACAAAGGCGGACACGAAAACCGCCGAGCCGATCATGATCAGGAAGAAGAGCATGCACTGCTGGAAAGTGTTCAGTGTAGATAGATTGACTGTGTTTAGGCCACTAGGTCGGATTAGCATGTTCTTGCATGCGGGATCATTGTGACGATTATGTACTCACGCCAGTGTCATGGCGCTAACGATCAAGAAGAGTGAGTCTGTAAAGCTCACACTCCTCGCTGGAGTTGAGGTGGCCCAGAAGATAACACTTGAAAACAGACATGTTCCCAGGAAATACATGTAGTGCAGCGTAATGAAGTTCAACAAGGGAAAGTTACGTTGCAGAGCTCGTCCCACTCGCCGAAGACGGCCAGAGCCAGGCACTCCAGCGAGGAACATGTCGTCCAGCTGCCAGCTCTTGAGGGTAGGGAGAGGTCGAGGATGGGCTGCAAACCGCGTTCTGGCCACGGAGGAGACATGAGGAAATTTTGGTGCAAAATCAACGGTCTGGCCCGTGGGCACCTTCACCGCCCGGGTGGGTGGGAGGGGTTATTTCAAGTGCATTGGCGGGGTCGGCTGGTCATCAACGCTCTCGATTCCCATTGAAGAAATAGTGGCGATAGCTTTTAGGCTGAAAAACGGGAAGCAATGCACATGAAAGAGGCACGCTGGTGGCTGGCTGTTCCAACAGAGTCGCGATGGAGCGACGAGAACTGTGTGGCGCAGCTGACGAATCAGATCGCGGTGTATCAACGCCACAATGTGGCAGTGCATGACGTAGCTAAGCGCGCGACATGCTCAGTTGCAGGTTGTCGCCCGCAGTCGCATTTAACAACGCCCGTCACGACATTTAGGGCGACTACAGACACGTCCACGATCTTTCTTCACATCTTCTAGCTGCCTATACTTCACGAACCCAGCCTACATACATCACAAATCGCGACCACTTCCCTCCTTCCCCCCATCTACCCCTCACAGCTCGCCTCGCGCAGCCCCTCACAACATGAGCGGCCACAGCGACCCCCGTCTTCTCTACTCGATAGGAGGCATCCGAGCCTACCACATCCAGCAGGGCGAAGAAGCTCCTCTCACACCTTCAGGGGCCCAGACACTGTCTCTGTTGATGGTGCCCACGAACTCGCCCTTCGCCGACCTTAGCAACGTAGCCGGCCAGAACGAGGCCCCTGAAGAGGACTTCTACCTCCATCTGAACCTCCCTCCCGAGCTCGACCTCCCCCTCCCCGCCACGACGCAAATCTACCACCAGCCGCCGCACAGCTACCTCATCCCGCGATGGGATCTTGGCCCCGACAGTGGCGCTTTTACAAGGATCGAGTTCCCACCAGTAGGGAAGGGGTCCGGTAACGTGACGCAAGAGGATATTGATACATTTGAGACGATCCTCGCACAATGCACGGCCTTCCTTGAGCGGGCGCAGGCTCCCCCCGCCACCAAGGGCGGCTCCGCGAAACCATACAACCCTGCAGATTACGCGCCGGGCGAAGGATACGTTGGCGACGGCAGACATGGTGAGATTGTTCTCATTGACGAGGACAACGGCAGCGTAGTAGGCGAGCTGGCAGAAGGTGCTCAGATCGTCGAAGATCCCAGGCTGAAGCCTGGATCCAAGAGTAAGCTCCCTTTCGTGTGTGCTATTCATATTCTTACTAACCCAGCCAAAGACCCCGTCGAGATTGTCGTCTCCGCCGATGGCAAGAAGATCAAGGTACAGCCGCTGTCGGAGGACTACCTCGGAATGGCCCGCCTTCCGGCATACAAGAACTCGAGTCTGGTGCAGAACTCCGCTGCCGCTTCACGCCTCATCGTCACGGGCTCCAGCTACGTCAGCAATATGTTAGTATCGAGCGCCGAGTCTTTCATCAACAAGACAAAGCCGAATGAGAAGCCCATGGTGTTCCAGCCTGCGACCCACGACCGCGTCCGTAAGATCAACGCTCTTACAACTGGTGTAGCAGGCTTCTCTGCAAAGACTGTAGGCCAGATCAGCAAGCATGCGCAGAACTTCACCGCAGGCACGCTCGGCAAGGGACCAAGGAGAGTGAAAGCGACACTCCCGGATGGCTCACCGAACCCTGACTACAAGCCTGGTCTGCTCAATAAATCAATGATAGCCTTCTCCACTGTCGCCGACGGCATTGCTCATTCTGGTAAAACCCTATTGACGCATAGCGGTGCAGCAGCGAGCGCAGCTATTGGCCACAAGTACGGCGCTGAAGCTGGTAGCCTTTCTTCAGAGCTTGCTGGCGGAGTTAAGAATGTTGGCCTGGTCTACATTGACGTTACTGGCGTCTCGCGTAAAGCCATTATCACCTCGGTTGCCAAAGGCATGGTTGTCGGCAAAGTGCGCGACAAGAAAGGCGCCGAGCAGACCGTCATTGTCGGAGGCGGCGACGGTGGTGTTGTCAATCCGGCAGACATACAGCCCGGTGTTAAGAACACTGGTACTCCTGTCAACCAGACCGGAGGACCCACTGGCCAAGTCGGATTCGGTAATGCCGCGCCGCCTAGCTATAGTTCAGGCATCGGCGAGCCTCTCCAAGGACAGACAGCATACGGATACCCACCCGAGAAGCGATGATCATTTATACCTTCTTCCGGGCGGACTTGTTATGAGGTATGATCGTACCGGAATTCGTATTATGGTTTAGGGATGTGGCGGAAGATCAAGCATGGCGTGGACAGTCCGTTTCTAGATGTGGTCATTCTCCTTTCCCCGTTGTCCTTCCACTGTTTGCTCCCTTTTTTCTTCCTTGCACCCTATATATCCCCTAGCAATGATCAATTTTATGAAGTAAGCAATTTTGTATCCGACCCTCCTCCCTCCTATTTGCCTAGAGTAACCCAGCTTTTGCATCCGTCTTCCCATCCTCATCGCCCTCCACCTATGATACTCCGCACATACTCGGCAAACCACAAACTTCCCATATAAACAACCAAAGCCACACTACACACTCCATACAGCCGATACGCTACATAACCCTTATCTTCCTCCCAAAAGAACCCAATGCGAACAACAGACAGCACAGCCAGACTCCTCAAACCCATCCTCTCAAACTTCCGCGCAGCAGCCGCTGTCCACCACGTCGAAGTCAACACAACATTGAAGATGTTATTCGCGCCACTGCTGTTGTCAAGCCTGTCCTGCAGGAAATAAAGGTGAAGGGGCGGGAGAAGACGACGGTATTGCATAAGAACGATAAGTCTTTCTCCGCAGATGTGTAGAGGGGTTGGAGAAGTGGGGAAGAGGGGAAGAGGGATTGTACTAATGCCTGTGGAATGGTAGAGAAGAAGGTGTCTGTACCTGCTAGGATTGTGTTTTGGGGTAGGAGTAGTAGGGGTGGAATGGGGTATTTACGCATCAGCGCCTGAATGCATTCTCTTACGGGGGATGGGGGGTCGTGGTGGCTGTGGTGGCGGGTTGGTGATGTATATGGCGTTGGAGTGACGGGCTTGGTGCGGGTTTTGGGGTGGGGTTTCGGTTTGTATGGATCGAGGGCATCGCGGTGGTCTTTTCTGGAGGATGGGTAGGCGAGCTGGGGAAGTTTTGAGACGAATCAAAAAAAAAAAAAAAACTTGACCTTCGAAGAAGAGAGTATTCTGCTAGTAGTAGCCATGTGATGTCTGGTTAGCATGTGTTAGTGATGCGGTGGAAGTTGTTAGGCGGTAGTGTATACATTAACTGAAGGCATCACCAAACGACTAACTACCACTCTTACACCTGAGATGAAAGAAATATAATTGTCAACAACAAATAAACTATGCGAACAGAGTCGATATAACATTGTAGCAGGTGTAAACAGTTAAGCTTACTTTTAAATTACACATGTGAAAGCCCGCATATAGCCACCGGGACCTCAACTATTCCACGTGGAATTATTCCTCTTTATCATCATAGTCAAAAAGCACCCGCCTCTCTGGATCCCGAATATCCGAAACCCGATCGAACACCTGGCACGTTCGCTCCCCCTCGTACTAGAAAACAGTAAGACTCGCATCTGCAGGTCCCGAAGAAGAGGATCCGACGACGCCAACACCAATACCGACACCAACATCAAACCCCGTCCGCCCTACAGCCAAACGCACCCGTCAAGCTGGGAAATACGAAATGCACATTAGCCGCCGTTAATGCTCGTCCCCAGCGACCCAGCGTGCATGGGGAAGGTAAGAAACGGGTCGGCTCCGGAGAATAGGGAAATGGTGGGTACCAACTACCAAAGTACGCATGTTGGCCGTTGACTTGGGGAAATCATCGGACATTCGTTCGATGGTTCTGTGACCTCGGAATATTTTCCGCGGAGTGTCGGGATTGAAAAGCGTGGTATCTCTTATTCTTTCGGGCAGCGTACTTTTTGAGACAGTACAGAGTCAGTGTAGTAGCGATTCCATCTGATCGCAAAAATAGCCTACCTAGTAAGGCCGACAAAAATGACCTGGACCATATCTGCCGTCTGCATAGGCAGCGTAGCGCCTTACCCGCAGTTGTCGCGTGCACACCTCACCTCAAACCATCGACCTCTCATCAACCTCGCCGCGAAAATCGCACGGGGATACCCTTCGAACATCCCTGTGGAGAAGTTGAATGTTGTGCGTTGAGAAATGACACCTGTCACGAGCTCTCGCTTCGCCGCTTCCAGTAAGGTAATTCTACCCAACCTATCGTAGACCGTCGGCGATTATGCCAAACTCGTTCCGACCAACCATAATCGCACACGCGGAGCGCTTTGAGGCGAAGAAAGTGAAGCTTCCACGTGCAGGTTGGCGAAGGGCATGTGAGTTGCAGTCGAGTAGAGTGAAGGCTAGTTTACCCGCAGATGACGCTGCACATGTGATTTGATGTTTCTTTTTCGTTTGTGGGGAGTGTGCTGGTCCCCGTAGTGGGTTCGAGCATCTATTCGGTGCTGAACGCCGTTGCTGTGCTTCGCTGTTGAACACGCGAGCAGGTAGGCGGCTAAACGTAGGTAATGAATGTAGGTAGCTGGGTAGGTAGGTATAATAAAGCGACAAACCCTGGCTCGTTCCATGGGCTTTTTCTTTGGTATAAGAAGGCGAGAAAAAAAACCTTCCCTCCGCTCTGCGTTTCTAGTTCCTAAAAGCTGTCGTGCTTAGAAGCCTGTCGGAACATATTCATTAATCCATCGTGCTCGGAAATCCATCGGAATCTCTCGACCCAAGGCAGCTATGTTCGTCCTCGAAGCCTGCACCCTCGTTCTCATCACTGGACTCAAGCTTGCAGCTCTCGGGCTGGCGTTTAGATGGATGGCGCGGTACTAGGCGGACTCTACCCTCTATCGAATCTTATAGCGGAGAGGGAGGGAGGGAGAGTTGGGGAGAGAGGAGAGGAGAGTGTTGGTTTGATGCGAACGAGACTGTTCAGTGCTTTCGCTAGTCGGATGACGCCATCACCGGTGTTGAGGACGCCCCGCATCTCATTCCTACACCACAACTCCTGAACGGTCCCCACTCTCTGTCTCCCGCATACCCCCAACTTTCGCACTCCAAGATGTCACCACCCCAACCCTTCACCACCCTCCCCATCCTCCCACTCTCCCACGCCCTCTCCCCCGCCACAAAACCCCGGTTCCTCGCCGATCTGCGCGCTGCCCTGCTCAACGCCGGCTTTCTGTACCTCAGCGCGACAGGGCTGCCTGACCAGCTGCTTGCAGATGTGGTCACAGAGTGTAGGGATTTTTTCGAGAAGTTGCCGCAGGAGGAGAAGGAGAGGATTGAGATGAAGAATGAGAAGAGCTTTTTGGGATGGAGTAGGGTATGTTTTAGTTTTCATGTCTTTTTTGATGCTTGTTGTTGGGTCGGCGACTGTTGGAGGAGTGGGGGAAGGAGGGGGTTTTGGGAAGAGGAAGAGAAAGTACTTAGTATGGTAAGAATTATCTTCGATTGGAAAATCGGGTATGCTATGCTATGAAGCGACGGTGGATGTACAGAGGTAACGACACTATTAATGCTGGGATGGAAAGCAAACGACAGAAAACCGATGCAGGAACAACAGGAAAGGAAACCCATAAACCCATACACGGTATAAAAAAAACAGCCCCCCACGCTCCGGACCGACCTAACCCGTACGCCGTAAAGAGCAGAAGGAGAAAAAGACAAGATGGATGCAAAAGAGAGGGTATCTTCAAGTCCAGCCGTACACTCGTAAAAAGACGATGAAAGAAGCCGCCTATCGAACAACAACCAGAGCAACAAACCATTACCACTTCCACCTCTCTTTTCTTCCCCCCCCTGGATTAGCCGCATGTAGATAGAATTGGCATGCATATCCGCCTATCGTTGACGGTATACTGACAGTGTTGACGTTGCCAGCTCGACAACGAAACCACGGCCTTCAACACCGACCATCGCGAACAACTCGACCTCTCAACCCCGCAACCACTCCCCGGACCCACAGCACCGCTCTACCACAACCTCCTCGCGCCCAACCAATGGCCATCGCCCACACACCTCCCCTCTTTCCGACCCGTGTACGAGGAATACATGAGCCGCATGTCGCACATCTCCATGCTCTTCACCAGCCTCATCGCCGAAGCCATCGACCTGCCCCCCACAGCCTTTGACAAATTCTTCGACGAGAACCAGCAGCACAAGCTCAAAATCGTAAAGTATCCTGAAGTCGACGTCCCGGACCTTCCTGCTGGTGCCAGCGAGATGGAGAAGAAGAAGTGGGAGATTAAGAGACAGGGCGTGGGGCCGCACAAGGATAGTATGTTGACGTCGTATTTGTTGCAGGCGAGTGATCAGCCTGGGCTGCAGGCGCAGAATGCGAGGGGCGAGTGGGTTGATTGCAAGCCCATTGCCGGCACGCTTGTTGTCGCCATCGGCCAGGGTATGGAGGCGTTGACGGATGGGGTTTGTGCATCGACGACACACCGCGTGCTGAGTCCGCGAAAGGGCGAGGGGGCGAGATACTCGGTGCCGTTCTTCCAGGGCGTGAGCTACGATGCGCAGTTCGAAGCCATGGATGTGCCGAGCTCAGTGTTGAAGCTGCGGGACGAGGCGAGGAAAGCGCGGAAGGATGACGTGGAGTTTACTTTTGTTAAGGGTAGATGGGGGCATCTTGGTGAAGCGACGTTGATGAACCGCGTCAAGTCGCATCCAGATGTGGGCGAGCGATGGGTGAGTATCTCGCGTTTCACTCCCGCATGCAGATGTGCTTGTGATGCGTGCGCCACGGAGCCTCAAACCTCATCACATACAGTATGTACGCTCACTGGCTGACCTTCCTGCAGTACCCGGAACTATTGGCGCAGATCCGCGCACAGCAAGCAGCGGCCTCCACCGCCAAGGCGTGATCGATAGCAACAGCAAAAGGTACAATCGCAATGTGTTTCCCTAGACGCTGTTGCCTGCACATGCAGCACACTGTGACTTTTGCATCGAGATGCAGAGCGCATCCCGTGAGGTGACGGGACGCCGTGCAGGTAAACTTTCCCATCTGGGCGGTAACGACAAGGTAAGTCGCCGAGGATGCTTGGCTATGATGGTGACAAAGCACGGACATGCGGCTCGGTTGCTAGTGCCGTGATCAACAGTCGTACAATACCGGCATGCAGACAAGAGGGAGAGCACACAAAGTCGTCCGAAACAGCAACCTCATCCAAGTACATTTGCATGCAAGGATCGAAGATGAGCCGAGGAATCAAGCTCGTGGTGTCGTGGTGGAATTCCGTGAAATGTGATGAGCGAGTGACGGCCGTCCCCCGCCTTGGCACTCTTCCCATTCCCTGCAAGGAACTTCCCAATAGCACACGCTATGACCACCGCCCCTCAGCCGCTGAGCTGATCTGAGCGAAAATGTGGTGCATTACGCTGGATACGCAGTTTGGGCGACCATCTTGATAGTGTGCCAGCAATTGCGGATTCGACCTGATCTGAGGTTCTGAGCGAACAAATGGCGCATTACGCTGGATACGCAGTTTGGGCGACCATCTTTGGTAGCGTGCCAGCGGTTGCGGATTTGACATCTTGACGCATCATGCAAGCCTCGTACCGCCGATGCCTTGATCGTATCCCGCACATGCTTAATCCCAGATATTCAGCTCGCCCATGAGGGATCATTGGTCGACGAGGTGGGAAATCTCCGACTATTACCCACTAGTTCGGAGAGAAAACAGGTTAGGCGCGTATGGACCGGCTTGTTCCGTGGGCAAGGTGTTGAGGAAGAGAGGGATTTTTTGTTGCGCGAGCCAACGCGATGTGTCATCGGCAACTATAGGGTCTGGAACGCGCTTTTGGATAACGTGGAGGGTGGGGCGTTGGGTTCCTAGGTTGCATCTGGGTGGTTGTTCGTTTGAGGCGTTGCGATGAGATGAGATGAGATGAGTCGGGCGGTGAAACATCGCTGTCTAGACCCCCGTTATAGCGGAGCTGCGGGTCTTTCTCCTTCTCGCCGCCTTGGCGACTGGCGTTGGGGTGATGGTGCGGTGCAGGTTGGCGGGATTACATTGGATGCTCAACCTTCATATGCGGTTGCATGTGGTACATCATCTGGCCCTGTTCGCTCATCATCTGCGACTGCGGATGCGGTGCTGGAGCCATCATCTGCATATCGCCTGGATGGCTGGACTGAGGAACGTAGCCTTGATGTCCTTGGTTGGGGTATGGGTGCTGGTGTGAAGGATGAGTGGGAGCGGGAGCATTCATGGGCACGCTCATATGCCTCTGGTATTCGTTGGGATGAGGTGATGGATTTGAGGTGGGGGTGCTGTAGCCGCCCATTTGCGGTGGCTGGGACGTGACAAGCGTGTTGTTTTCCAGGGGATATGACATGGACCTTGTGTTGTTCTCCATTCCGTAGGGGCTGGGATACGAAACGTTCTCAACAGCGTGTAGCGTAGGCTCGGGGATAGAGATCGACACGGTGGGATGTGATTGATGTGCTGAAGGATGCGTGTTCCAGTTCGTCTGGGGATGCTCGACGTGTGGTGAAGGCATATTCTGTGCATAATTGTGCTGGGACTGCCAGTGTGGGGGTTGCGAGACCGGGGTGGTGTTCATCTCTGGTATCGAGTGGGCGCTCCTGGCCGTGCTTGTCGATGTTCTCCGCGGTTGACTGAGGATTTGGATCCGATCGCTGGGCGATCGGGCGCCTCCTGTTGCAGACATCATGTTTGAGGATTCTGTTTTGCGAGGGACATGTCAGCTTTGGTTTCTTTTTGAGGGATTAATGAGGGCTGGGTGTGATAGATGCTGCATGTTGCTAGAAATAGAAGCGAAATCGCTTCGGGCAGAAAAATAAAGTGGAAAAATAAAAGTCGTTTACCCAAAAACGGGCGCGGACCGGCGAGGAAAAAGGAAGCAAAATGCATTTGCAACCGTAACTGGAACGGCTAGACCTTGCAGAGTGATAAAACGAATATCTGACGTACCTGAACCTTCTGGCATGCCCAATGCCTGAACTGCATGGGATAGTCGTGCTCTGAGAATTGCGTTCTCCTGCTCCAGCTCATCGTTTCGGCGCAGCACTTCCATCATCTTGCCAGAGCTGTTGGTCTCGAGTTGGTTGCTCAGGTCGCGCACCTGGCGCTCAAGAGCATCGATATGGTCCTTGGTCCTTTGTCGAATGGCTCGCTGTGCTTCTCGGTCGTTTGCCCTCTTGCGCTCGAGTTGGGCGGCCGTAAGTGTAGTGACGCTGCGAGTTCCAGCTCTTGAGGGGCGCTTCTTAACACTGGAGGAGCCAGACATTTTTCTTTCTGAACCAGACGAATGGCCCTCGTATGAGGGAGACTTCTTCATGGTCGCCATATGCGGAGGCACATAGTTTGTGGTGCTCATCAGGTCGTTGGTCCGATAGGCGGCAGGATCTCGGTAATGGAGTACTGAAGTCATGAGGAATGGTTGGCGGAGGCGGTGTGAGTTAAAGCAAAGATCAAGGTTGCTATGTCAGCGGCGGCCCAGACGAGTTTGGACCAAGCGCCCAATGACGATTCCGTGTGAAAGATAACGAGGACGTTCCCGGTTTTGACGGCGGGTAGGAGTGTTTATGTGAGTGCGGTGCGCACGGGTGGAGCTTTGACGGGCCGGGACGGGGTAGGACGAGAATGAAGAATTAAAGTCAGCAGTGTCCACAAAGTTAGGACAGAGGAAAGATAGCCAGATGTTGGACTCTGCAAGATATGGCAGGGGGCGAGGCTATAACAAGCCAGCAGGTCTCGTAACCACTGCTTCAAGGACCCTGGGCTTGTGAGTGCACAGACGGCTCTGACCCTGGACGGGACTAAAGGGTTGCCGAACACTTGGTGATGAGCCACACGTGCGGCCTGCGGGGAAATAATGCAGCCTGCAGGTGAAAAGGTGAAACGGGACAAAGTTTGGAGACGAGCACGAAGGAGCCCGTTGAAAGAGGGAGGGCTCGGCCCACTTCCCCTTTGGGCCATGGAAACTTGCGAAGCTCCCCGACCAATGACCAGAATAGATCGTCAATAGCTGCTAACACATACTTGGTTCACTAGGACCTTCAGCTAGGTCCGTCAAGGGAGCAGATAGCGACGAGGCTTCGAACCATTGTAGAAGCGCAGCGGGCTGCTAGAAGCGACCCTCCCCGGCGTTATTTCGCTCTTCGTATTTCCGCTCTGTTCGTGCAAAGGACCACTGCCCGCCCTCATGCCTTCTAGGCCTCAACTGGGGGATGAGAAGGAAGCAAGAATTGACCACTTGGATGGAGCCAACGGCGTCCAAATCTGGCGAGCTGCATACGATGCCTGTCGTCTGCGAGGCGAGGGGAAGGCAAGCATATCCAGGATATGTACGCCACACGTGGGTTTCAAGGTTCCTCCCTTTTTGGATGTGGGGCCTAAGGAAAAGCTAACGTGCCCCTCTCTCCTCACCATGCACCATGTTGATGGTCAGGCATCAAACTTTGTTGTGCCTTCGAACTGTGTGCTACTGTAAATGCGACATCACAGTGCAGGATTACGCAGGCTGCAAACTGTATCTGCATTTGCATCTGCATCTGTGAGCTGGTGGCCTGAGACCTGCGAGGGCCCTTCCAACGTCGACTGGGGACCTGTCGATCATTTGAGGATACCCGTCACCATCCTGCTGCACGGTGCCAATATTTTTCGGCTCATCTCTCTTCTGTAAAAGCACAGGCATTTTGTCTTTTCCGTGTTTTGATAAGCATTATGCCATCTCCCGCGCCAGTGCGGGAAGACACTCTCCCGGGTCCTGTTCATCCACTCGAAAAACACCGTGGACACCGCGGTGCCATGATCATTTATTGATTACTCGTACATTGCAGATGCAGAGAGCAGATGCAGAGAAAAGACGCGTCTAAGGCGTCAATCATGTGTTTCAGGAACGTGCCTACGCTTGTCCACGGGGAGTGCTCACTTCCGGCATGTCTTCTTAATACAACGCCGTTGGTCCGTAGAAGCCGATCTTCCCCGAATTTACAGAAGGTGGGATCCACTCCCAAAAGTCCATTTCGAGATGATGATGGAACACTGAGAATGTTTTCGCACATCGACGCTCCGTTCAAAATGACCGCGCTCGTGCCCTGTCCCCAAAAATGCCTTGTCGCCGAGATTGCTCACAGGAACCCAACATGATGGAAATAAAAAAGCCCACAACGTTGTTCGCGTGACCCACTGGGATTTGAAGCAATTGCCAGTCTGCGACTCTGCGCTCCATGAAGCCTTGAGATTCCCCCTAAACTTCAGAGTCCATACAATGATACACCGCTCCTTGGGACACCTCAGCTCGCAGGGGCGACCATGCATCCGCGAACCTCCACAGTCTAGCGCAGAGTGTCTGCGCCAGGGGCACCCACAGGTACTTCAAACTAAGTATTCGACCTGCTCATCATACAAAAGGTTATGTATGATGAGCGTGGTCGGCGAAGAGATCGGCTTCAGGCACTTAGCAGACAGGTCGACCTTTCCGGAAGAGAGATAGACTTTGATGCGTCCAAGAGGCTGCAGCTTGCGGTGCGAGGGGCAAAGGGAAGTTTTGTCTGCCGTCGGAAGCGCGAGTTTCACACCCGACAGCCGCAATAGTTGCCAAGTTGCATGCCGAAGTGTGCCCAGGTAGCCGCAGCACCTGCCTATTATTATTTGCTAATCGATAGGAAAGTTCGTCCGTCGTTTGGGCTTCGACGTGGGCGATTGCGACTGAAGACCCTTATGCAGGTCGGCACGTCGGATAGCCCGTCGATCCTGTAAAACATGGTTGACCATCAGAACATTCCAAGCTCCTTCTTTTTGGCCTCAACATTGGGGACGTGGATGATTTTCGCGCTTCGACCTGAATCTTAGGGGCATCTAGCGACTGCAGAAAGACGACCAGAGGCGGGGGACTGTCGTCCAGGTCAGGAACCATGGTACCGACGATGCAGGTGGCCTGGTGGCGTTCTGGAGCGCATTTGGCGGGTCGCTTACACACATAAGCTCTGCAGCCACGGCTATATTTGTACTTTGTTTGAGCCACTTGTAGTTAGCAGTAATGAAGGCATGGATACTACACACAATTAACTGGTACTATGATGGACGATTCCACCCCACACTATTATTGCGACACATATGGAGTAAAGTTGCTTAGACTTTAACATCCTAGAGAGGATTGCAGGGCAAACGCTCACCGCATCGATTATTCAAGGTTTTCCGCGCAAGAGCATCCAAGGAAAATTCTCCCTCGCGTTTCTCCACTGATATCTCCGTACCCTGCCAGCATGACGCTAACCCACATTGGCTTAGGGTCTTATTTTTCGCCAATCAGCGAGCTTTTCTGAGCCCCCTAAAGTCCATAAGAAGCAATAGTTGCCGCAACTGGTTTGGAACCCGGAGAGAAACCTTTTGGGCGGGTAAAACAGGGATATGGGACGAATGAAGGGATTAATAATCCGGCACTAGGTTCCGGTGTCGTACGAATAGGCGCTTCTGCGCTTGTTCCCAAACGCTCTCCTCATACCGCTCCCGCCAGTACACGGACGTACTTCCCCATACAGAACGCTTGGCCCTTCCTTCTTCTAAAACGACGGGACCTGAACTTCTCTGGAAGCAGGACACGCACTGACGCTGACGCTATATCAACCGTGCCACTGCCGGTACGCGTATTCTAACTAATTCTCACCACACGCGAAGTTCCTCTGTTACCAAAGTCTTCCAACTATTGTGTGGCGTAATTGGGACCGTATTACCGGAACCACCGGTTATTGATAACTGAGCCTTGAGGTAGTAGTTCTATGCATAGTAGAATAACCGCTTGACCTTGCTTTTTCGTCGGGCGTCACACGAACTACCTGCGAACCATTGATCAATAATAGCACCACCAAGTGCCGAGCGACCCCAAATAATCCACAAAACCCCTTCTTTACCCGTTGCATCTTCCGCCCTACTGCTCTGCTCGCTCAAGCCACCACATCATTATCAATGTCTTGTCACGGAATTCGAGGGTCTCCGGCGCGGCTGTCTGAATTTTTTCTTCCACCTTAATCACTAGTTAGCTGCCCAAAGTTTGCCGCCCAAGGAGATCCCCCGTCGCACTATCGCTCTAGCTGCAAATCCCACTGCAGGTCATGGAAAGTTTATTTTTCCTCGTGAGAAACGCGATGACTACTGGGCAAGGAGGGCGCATTGTACATGGATGATGGAAGGCAAGAGGGAGGACAAGACGAGCATCTTCCCTCTTTTGCGAGGACGATGCGGCTAGGCGCGGGGAGCGCTACACATTAACCCATTAAGCATCAAACACATTCGCCGACGACGTATTCCATCTTCTCTCATTGTCCACCATACTGCAACAAGAAAATCATATCCGGTTTGTACGGTGCCTATCTCCTCGTCTCACATCCTCCTTCATGCCCAACCAAGCCGATCATTAATCAGAGTGATACCGATACGAACGCAAGGCGATTACATCTGCAGGCAAAGGCGACGACACCAACGTATCCCTACAATCCAGACCTCCAAGCATCCATCCCAGGTCAAATCAAAAGCCCATCACGATCCACGAGATGAGCAGCCAAAAAAGCCAGGGCCCTGAAACGCAAGTAGTGTTGCGGGATTAGCGTTAGCGTCAGCAATGGGCTGGACAGGGCTACCACGAGCGCAAGTGCGTAAGAAAGAATTTTAAGTTTGCGCAGTACGATACTAGTTCAGGCAACCTCACTACCCAATAACGAATAGTCGCCCCCAGACGTGGATGTGGATGGCAGACTGTGGAGTTGTCGCGTGGTGGCGAGTCAGTGGTCAGTGGTGGAGGTGTCGCCATCACGCCTTACCTGCAGGCTTGCATTGCCATGCATACGGTGGAAACGCTATCGAGTACCTGACGCTAATTGTTCAAAATAGCATCTGTGGCGCTGGAGGGGTGTTCGGAGCATAGGATCCGATGGGCTTCTAGTGGTTGTTCGATATGCAGCCTCTAGAAGGAGTGACCTTGGCGAGTTGCGTGGTTGGTTGATTGGTTGGCATCGATCTGTTTTTGACAATTAAGGTTTCTTTCCGTGCGAAGCAGACGAGCGAAAAACAGAAGACAGCTGCAACTTGCGAGGCAAGACATATCACGAAATTCAGGGTCTGCACTTTACGACCTTGTACCATGGTACTTGACTTTTGTCCGTTCACTATTATGATCAGGATCAGGATCACCTGCAGGATCTTCGACATGTGATTCGGCGAGCAGCATTGCATCGTCGCCCTCGATCTGAACGATAATCTCCGTGCTTCGCGAGAGTCGAGGGTTTAGGAAAGAGGCATACAATAATGCCTCGGTGATGTTGTTCTCCTTTCAGATAAGGCACTCCACTTTCTCTTTCGCTGCAGATGGATGGGGCTAGAGAATAATAATAGGATAAGCCTTCATGCAGGTCATTATGAGGCGTACATACAGGGCAACAGACATGCATTCCAAATCTTCTTCATCGCGATGGCAGATGTTTGAAGCGCGTATCTCCTCGGCGATCGAAGGAGATGGCCACTACTTTGTTCTGAGTCGCTTCCATGTCGCCGATGGAATACTGCTCACCGCTCCTCTCGTCTCGTGCAGACAGGCTGCAGACCCTCCTTGCTGGAATGCAGTGATATTGCAGCAGCGTTGCAGATATGCCGTGTGTCTTTCAGTATTTAGGTTTTGTATCATGTCGGTATGGGCTCATGCGGCAATAACGAATGCTCTGCGAGGGTTGGTATTGGGGACTGTGCAAGCGTATCCCGGATTGTTAATTGCGAACGCTTGTAAACATGTGTTCGAGGCGAAGGAATGGTTCCCAATGGTTGACTATTGCTGCCTGTGTTGTTAGAGTTTGAGTTTAGAGCTATTTTTGAGATAGAGTTGCTATGGTAAGGTACCTATCCTTGCAGGCGGATGTTGACGTACGTCCGCGCGACAAGCTGTGAACCTAGGTATCTGCACGGGACTGTCAACGGGGTTGTCACGGATTTTCAAACACTTGCTTCCGCCTCTCACACTTGCGCTGTGACATGCATGACGGCAAGCACAGACATTAGGATTGATAGGCTTCTGGACGACAAAATACCCATCTTGCTAAATGATGCTCTTGTTCCGAGTCCGACGTGACGACTAGGTGCATTGTATTGGGGGGAGTGGTATGTTATGCTGAGGCTGAGAGATTGAAAGAAGACTCCGCTATTTTCCGCTCGTAAAATGAAAGATACATGCCTGGACTCCTTGTCTGGAGTCAGAAACAGGAAACGAGAGCTGCATACTTCTTTCTACCTTGGTTTTCGTACACACGATGAACAAGGAACGCATGCATCTTTACAAAACATCGTGACATGATGAGTCTATCAGGTTCTAGCGACATTTCTCGTTTTATTGTATCGAACGACTTCTTGTGCTGCACTGCCAGGCATACCGACTATCGGGTACTTTCGCCTCACTCCCTCGCCACACCTGCTCACAGCATCTCCTCTCGCTCGCCGCCCACTCATATTCAGTCTTTCTTGATGTACTTTTCGAAGATCCGCCCGACCTCCTTCGCACTCTTCTTAGGGTGGCGTTTCTGCCCACCCTCATAGTCAACATAGGTAACCCCGAAGCGGGTCTCGTAGCCCTCGGCCCATTCAAAATTACTGCAGGTATGGGGTCAGCCGACACCGATATTACATTTGAGTTTGAGCTAGGAGTAAAAACGACAGCCCGATGCCACATGGTACCTTGTAAATGGAGAAAGAGTATGATCAATGTGATATCGGGAAGGTCCAGCGACACGAGGACGGAGAAGAGAAGTTCCGGTGAAAAATGATATATAGGACAGGGACGGGCATATGAGGCTGATAGCGGGGACTTGGGTGTAGAAAGGATGGGCGAGGGAAATGACATGCGTTTCGATAAAGTGGAAAGAAAGCAAGGGTGTACGTACTCCATCAGACTCCACGCTGAATAGCCTCTCACATCCACGCCATCAATTGTATGCGCATCTGCCAATGCGCCAATGTACCCTCGGAAGTACTCACACCGGAATTCATCGTCGAGTAGCTTTTCCAATGGCAGCTGGCTCTCCCCTTTCAAGCTCGTGCCGTTCTCTGTTACATAGAAGGTCGGTCCGCCATACCTATCACTCAGCCACTTGATCAGCTTCCTGAAACCTAGGGGATGTGGTCGCAACCAGTGAGATTGCGTCTCTGGGCCAATCCATTCACCAGCCTTATTCTGGTACAGAATCTCGAGGTTACCAGCAAAGTCGTTGATGTCTGGCTCCCCCTCCTTGTGCCTAATGTAGTTGGCGCAGTAGTGATTCATGCCATAGAAGTCATTGCTTCCTTTGATGAGAGCTACTTCTTCAGGTGTGAACTCTGGGAGTCTGACGCCTAGCTGCTTGCGCATAGAGTCGGGATATTTGCCCAGGTAGATTGGGTCGCCGAACCACGAGATTGCGAATTCGATCTTGCGGTTCGCGGCTTCGACGTCTTTGGGGTCGTTTTCGTCCCAGGGCTCGGCCCAGTCGCCTACGATATGTCAGCTCATGTTGGTTTCACCTCGTTGTGGCTTGTGATCTTCTCGTACTATCGATCTCAATTCGAGAGATGATATGAGCGCATGAACGCTAACGACAGCAGGATGGATAGAGTTTGAGTGCACGTGAACCAACATACCATTTAGAGTGATGGCAATCTGGCCACCGTCTTTCGACTTGAAGTCGTCCCGGTAAGCCTTGACAGCCTTTCCGTGAGCCACCAATATTGCATGTCCCGCAATCCATGGCTCGGTGGAGCTGTCGCCTACGGCGCTCTTGGACCGGTCGCTCGTGTGTCCTGGAGCAAACTGTCCAATGCTATAGCCAAGGACTGAACTGCACCACGGCTCGTTGAAGGTAATCCAAAATTTCACTTTGTCTCCAAACGCTTTGAAGCACACGCGAGCATAGTTCTCGAAGTCCTTTGAGAACTCATCCTTGTTTAACAAGCCACCATATCGCTTGTCCAAGTTATCCGGGAGATCCCAGTGGAATAGCGTGATTAGTGGCTCGATGTGAGCAGCACGCAAGTCATCCACAAACTTGACATAGTGCTGAATGCCCTTTTCGTTGATGGGATCGTCGCGGCCGCCCAGTGGGATGATACGAGACCAGGAGAGCGAGAAGCGGTAAGATTTTGCTCCCGTCTCTTTGAGCAATGCAATGTCTTCAGCTGTTCGGTGGTACGAGTCGCAGGCCACGTCACCGTTAGCTCCTCCAGCAATCTTGCCTGGTATGCGGCAGAAAGTGTCCCAGATGCTGTCCGCTCGGCCGTCTGCTTTGGGCGCACCCTCAATCTGGTAACTGGAGGCTTTTCTTTAGTGAATGTAGGAAGATCGCTTGCGTACGCGAGAGGTGGTGGGGCCGTAAGTGTATGAGATGTCATGGAGTACGAACCTGGCCGTCGCAAAGCCCCAGAGGAAGCCCTTTGGCAGATACGATTGTGTCATTGTGAGCTGAAGGGAGAGCGAATTTCCCCCCAAAGATTGAGGTAGTGGACACAACTGTGAAAGAGACTCTGAGTTCAGCACTCATATACTAGAGCGAAGTTGGACTACGGAAAACATCCCGCCGCGGCCGTGTCGACACGGCGAGGACAGACGAACATGTGCGCACCCTACAACGATTGAGGCATAATTGGACAGTTTAACTACGCGTAGTTGGCTGAGGGGCGATTATCCCGTCTGCCCAAGATGGTCTATGGCGCCATCAAGCCGAAGACCCGGTCCTAGTTTGGCCCGTGACTGTTTTTTGCTGTAACAGCTTCGCTTTTCTAAAGCTCCAGCTTCGTTCTGCCGTTTGAAGTGACGGCAAGTAAGGCGGTGAATGGAGAAAGCGGGCCGTCGATTCAACCTGCCTTTATCCTTTATCCAGGGAAAACGTGGGATGGCGGGGTATTTTCTCGACGGCAGTAACAGACGAGCCATCTCCTTTCGGGAAGAGAAGCTCTTTTCGCAATCCACGAAGACAGTTCCTCCTGTTTCCTTCGTTGCTTATTCGATGCGTCGGCACTCCCTTTGGAAGATGTCGGAAATGATACTTTCAACATCTTCGAGCTCCATCTAGACTCCTTCAAGCCTAGCGCCACCAGAGGAAACTATACCCATTTGGAGCTATCCGAAGCATCTTGGCCCACCCCTCACGCATCACGCCTCTCCACCACCATCGGAACTGTCTCTCACTCCCAGTCTCTCATCGGCATGGGAACGAGTATATAATGAGGAAGAGATGAGTTGGGGTTGAAGCTCCCTTGTTACAGATACGCCACGAATAGCGCTGTCATTCACCATGTTTTCCTCGGCCATTCGAACCCTCCGAACGCCCGCCAGACGAGCTTTCCCATGGCCCCGCGTCGCAGCTATGCAAACCCAATCGCATACTCAACCCTCGAGACGCGCGGGTGACATCTCAGACGCGTTCGCTTCGCTGTCAGGGCAGGAGTTTGAGCCCCTCACACCCGAGTACGCTGAGCTGAAGACGCGGTTGATCAAGGGGAATGAGGATGCGGTTCGGCAGTCATGGGAGCGTTTACTGGAGGATTTGCGCAAGGAGATACCGCTCATCGTAGAGCAAGGCTCAAACGTAATTCCACAGATCGACTTCAAAGACATCGACAATGCGCCCGAGGCGTTCAGCAAAGAACTCCGGAAGCGCGGTGTAGCTGTGATTCGAGGTGTTGTTGATGAAAAGGAGGCTTTGGGATGGAAGGAGGACCTGCGCGAATACATCCGCCAGAACCCTCAAACGAAAGGTATGCCAGACCATTTCCCTCCGTCATGCCTCAATGCTAAAAAGCTCTAGCTTTCCCAGCCGAAAACCCTCAGGTCTTCGAACTCTACTGGTCCCGCACTCAGCTACTCGCCCGCGCTCATCCCAACATGCTGAAAACACAATCCTTCCTGATGTCGTATTGGCATTCCACGAAGCCGCATACGCCTATTTCCACAAAACATCCCATAAGCTACTGCGACCGCTTGCGCATGCGGCTGCCCGGCGATGCACGCTTTGCCCTCGGCCCACACGTCGACGGAGGAAGCGTAGAGCGATGGGACGAACGGGGATACGGTCTAGGAAAAGTCTACGACAATGTCTGGAAGGGACAATGGGAAAAATTTGATCCTTGGGAGGCCAGCTGTAGACTACCCGTAGTGTCGGACCTACACCAGGGCGTGGGGGCGTGCACAGCGTTCCGCATGTTCCAGGGCTGGATGTCGCTTTCCATCACAGGACCTTTCGAAGGCACGCTGCTCGTCAACCCTCTTTTAGCAAAAGCAACAGCATACTACCTACTGCGCCCATTCTTCAGTCCGAAACGAGGCGTCGAAATCGGCGCGCAAACAGCATCAGAAGCCGTATCCAGCTCGCTCGATTTCTTGACCTCTGGGAACTGGGAGCTGGATACACAACAGTCATCGTGGATGCAAGGCGCAACACCAGGCCACGGCCAGGAACTCTCGCATCTGCTACATCCCCACCTCGAGCTGCAAAAGTCCATGATCCACGTGCCGACCGTGCGACCAGGGGACTACGTCGCATGGCACTGCGATACCATTCATGCAGTCGACAAGACGCATTCCGGAAAATCTGACTCCAGTGTCTTGTACATCCCAGCCTGTCCATTAACGGAGGACAACGCAAAGTACCTCGCCCTCCAGCGCGAAAAGTTCGTTAATGGAATCCCAAGCCCCGACTTTGGTGGTGGTGTCGGCGAGAGCGAGCATGTCGGTCGCGTCAAAGTTGAGGATATGGAAGATTTGGTAGGTGAAGAGGGATGCAGAGCTATGGGATTGAAGGAGTGGGATAGTAATGCTGAAGGCTTGACTCCGGGGGAGCGGGAGGTGCTGGATCGGGCAAATAAGGTGCTGGGGTTCTACGATTAGACACAGTTGAGTATTATCTCTTGAAGATAGCAGTGCCGCGGAATTGAGCGTTGAGTAGAAATCACAATACATTTTGATGTATGCCCATTTAAGGATGGAAAATAAGCCTTGCTGATCTAGATCTGCCATCACCCCCGACCCTCTCTTGCCACATCCATTCTTCTAAGTAACACAGTTGCGTACTAAAGTCTCGCAAAACTTTCCCTTACGTGGGCTCACTTAGGTGCCGAAATGCTAGGACACTTTTCCCTTAGCACTGTAATCTCACTCAAACGGGGTTTTTCTCCAACTCCATCATACCCTTCTCCCTTGCCTGCGCAGGCCACAACATCCACCACCAATTACCACTGCCAGCCCCCACCCACCGTGCCCATCCCCCAAAAACTTCCTCCAATCCCGCTCACGCCATCCCCCTAGACCCTAAAGCTACACTTTAAACCCCCTGCATTCCACCATTCCAAGCCTTAAGTTACAAATCATAAAAGATATACCACCGTAGAAGTCACACTCTCCGTTCCCACGAAGCACAAGGTTCTTCCGCGGAAGGAGACCTAGGATGGATGCGAGGCACGTGGGAGTTGGCGATGTTTCTAAGAGCGAGGCCAGTGATGGCGGGGAAGGGTGGGGTTGGGGGCTAAGCGGGTTAGTTGGTGGGCGGCGGGGAGGGTGAGTAGGATGCAAATGGAGGTTGAGGGTGCTGATAGAGAGGATGGGAAGATGACCGGGAGGTGTGGTGGCGGGGTTGTTGTCGTTGGTAGGTGGGTGGGCGTGGTAGAATTGCGGCGGTAGGAGCGCTCATTGTGTATGCACTTGTTTTTTTGAGTCGTGGGTTGTGGTTGGCATTGTGTATCATGTAGAAGCTGCAGTTGCTTTTGCATTGTTGAATCTAGGCCTTTGGAGTGATCAGCGAATTGGTTTTACGGTGGCGTGTGGATTGCCCAGTGTGTTTAAACGATGCGGCAGGTGTTGTGCAAAGGATTAAGGGCATGGTTGCTTGTGCTGTTGGCTTCAGGCCCTTGTAATGTCGGCTGAATTCGTTGGGTGTGGCAGGTGCTGTGCAGTGTGTGGAAATGGCAGTTGTTCGTATTCGTATTGTTGGATTCAGTGGTGAAGCTGGGGGTGAATTAGGTTCCTGGTGGTAAGAAAGAATGAACACGTGAAGTTAGAAAGCGAACCGCGACGGTAGAAACCTCTTTAATTCAATGATAACCCAGTCCTGGTGTTTGTTGGGATAGAAGCGATGCATGGGAAAGGAGGGCGCGTTATCGTCGAAGTAAGGACATGGTTTATTGTAATTTGGTTTTTTGAATTTTTGTTTTCTCTCTTAATTTTTATCATCTTTTCATTTTAGATTCGCTGTCTGAGAAGAAATATTGACAGTACACATAAAGAAGTAACGCCTGCTACGAAACAGATTTCGTAAAATGCAAAAGATAAAAGAGGATGAGTTCAGTTATTTGCAAGGCTGTTCAATTTCCCGGTGCTAGTTGGCGAAGTGGCATCTGTTGTGAGAGGGGGCAGAAAACGAGGTGCATAACAAAAGCCGATGTGTTGCATATTGCAGAGCCATGAACGGCTATTTCACTGGTTTGTAATTTGTTTAGGCTTGGTTGAATGTCTTTGCTCGTGTTTGGAGCCACGAGTATTTCACAATCTGGGATGTCCTTTGCTGGTCGTGGGAGTCAGCAGTCTTTCGCCAATTCTGAATGTCGTCTTCCGGGCTCGGGAGCCACCAGTCCTTCGCTATCTCGTCCTCTGACATGGAAGGTGTCTTGTAGGGGTTGGCTTGAAGCTGGAGGAGAGCTGTTTCGGTCGGTGTGCTAGTCCATGTATCATGAGCGACTCACTTCAAATGAGTCCTTCTTTGCTGGTGAGGACACAAGTTTTTCGACATTCTGGACGCAGAAAAAATACTCTGGGCCTTGGAGAGTGTCTGGTCAACGAAAGATTCCTCAATCGTCAACCTCGAAGAATTGTGTCATCTTCTCACGCAGCAAGTCCTCCGCAAAAGGCCAGCCTTGGCCCAAACGCCAAAGAAGGGAATAAACTGGCAGGCGCTTACACTAGTCAATCTCATGCATGAGCATCTGGACCAACTGCTTAGGCTCCGTGTCTTCGTATAGCATGGCGTGAACGGCTTCGAACCAGAGCGACTTGCGCGTATAACGCGCATCGGTATGCTTCTCCATTTCCTCTGCAAATACTTCTCGGTACTTTGGAAGAGAGAATAATAAGAATGGAGCTTGGGAGAGGGAGAAGTCCGGAAGCACGTCTCGGCGAAGAAACAAGGGAAAGGCTGTAGGGCCGAAACAGCGGGGAACGGTCATAAGACCGTCCCAATCGATTATGCCTGCTACACTGCCGTTATCGTCGACGAGAATGCTTTGTGTATCTAAGTCGTTATGACGGAGGACGAAGGTCTCAGCTTGAGGTTTGCCGGTGTCAGGGTTGAGCATGTTGGGTGGCGGGGAAGGAAGCGCTGAGACGATCATGTCGACCACTTTGCGGAGCCCGAGAGCATATTGGTAGTATTCATCGTCTTTGTCGTCCTCATTGAAGAAGTCCTCCGGGTCGCAAATCATGTCTAGTCGGGAATTGTAGTACTCCACGGATGATTTAAAAGGACCAATGGTGTAGCTTTTGAACATTTTTTCCGGTGTGTGCCATCGGAAAGGACCCGCGAAACCCCAGCATATGATAACGTTAAGCTCCAGACGATAGTAAGTGGGTACGCCAATCTTCTTGAATGTAACTTGGTCAAGCTGAGCCATTGTCTGTGCAAGTGAGCGCAAGAACGTATTGCGCTTCTCTTCCAGCTCTTCAGATGGGCATTCAGACTCAATATGGCGGTCAGCTGCTTCCACATCCATCATTGGCTTTCCAAGCCACATATCATGCGCTGGTATACCAGGCATTCTTGTCATCAGGATGTAAGGTGCACCGATAGCGTTGGTGACAGAGCTGTCGAAGCTCAGGACTTCGGGAATGGGTATGGAGGTCTTCTTGCGGATGTAGAGCATATTGACGGCTTCATTTTCCAGGTGGTAGCCGTCAATGGACTCCCAGTTATCAGCGGTTCCATGGGAGGGAATTCTCAGGACGAGCTCGCGCACGTCCCGCTCTGGCTCGCGAATAGCTAGCATGACAACGTGGTGGTACGATCCTTCCTTTCGATCTATGACTTCGCAGGTTGCATCAGCGTCGAGATTTAAGACTTCCAGGACTGCAGCAGCGATTTTACTGCTATGCATCGCGCGGATGGCGGGGAAGTCTCGTCGATCATGCTCTCCATCGGGCACTATGTCCTCATATTCGTACTGTTTGGAGGGCCCAAGCGAAGAATCATGGTATCGTAGCGTTGGAAGCTTCGGAGCTTGGTTGGAGACTGAGTTGTCGACATTCTCAGAGATGGAGCCGTAGCCGGAGTCTTCGGAACCTCTCGAAAAGATCCTCCTACAGGTCTTGACAATCTTGGAGATCGAGGCGCGCGTACTTAACGAAGCAGACTTTGCGGACTTTGGGAGGTGCAGTTTTGCGCTGAACCCTTGGGAAAATTTGCGCTTCGGTTGCACTAAGGAGCTGACGCGTGACGGGTCTTCGGTGGACGGCTGAGGGTACTTTCGGAAGAGGTTTGGTAAGAAACTATGAGGTTTCGTGGCTGTGGCATTTTTATTGCGTCGGATGAACATTATGACGTGTGGTCTGCGCTTTTTGTTGCTGTGAGTGGAGTAGCTGGCGTGAAAGAGGAAGGCTGGCGCTGAGGTTGAGGAGTGCGCTGTTGAGGAGTGTGTTGTTGAAAGGGAGCAGGAAAAGAGGCTTGGTTTTATTATTTATAGTGGGGTGCGTGCCTGCCTCTAACACCCTGTGTGAATTCCCGTTTACACGTGACACGTCACACGGCTGGCAGGGCCCAGCATTGAACCAAACGCCTATCGCTCCTAGCAGTCATCCAATACATGAGGAATGGAAAGACTTACTCCCCTTCAGGTGTGAATGTCTTGTGATTTACCTAGGTACCAAAGTGAAGACTTGCGATATTTTTTAGATGCAGGCTTCTCCGACGCATAATTGTTGGCGTTTAAACGTACTCTGGCGGCGACGACAGTGAGCTATCCCAGCACAGGGAAAGAGATATTCGTGCTAAAGAAAACCGGTTAAGGTGACATAATTTCGCGGTCTAAGCAGGCTGCCATTGTTTTCGCACTCTTATGACTATTTAATGACTTGCACCTCTACAGTTACCCACAGAAACCGCCACAACCACCACGACAACTCTAAGCTTCAACTCTTATTGCGTACTTCTTCTTCACAAAGACAATTCCCGATATCGTTGAGAAGTCCCGCCTGCCCTCCCCTCCCCGCTAAGGAGACTTCTACCATTCTGGAAGGTCTTGCCAGCTGCTATCACCAGATTTATCTTGTCTTACATTGGGGAGATACTCTGTCCTTGAGAAGTTCTGCTAGCTCCTCTTGGGCCCACCTTGCCTCCTCTCCTCGCTAAAGGGGCTCCCGTTAGGTTTGATAAGTCGCAGTCGCACCAGTCTCTCGTGCACGTTACAACTCTTCAACATAACCACCCTCAACGGCATTAGTCCAGTAAAAGCCAACCGACACAATCATGACCCACGGTAGAGGCGGCTCAAACCTCACTGAAGATTTTATCAAGGAACTGTATTCTTGTCCGGGATATGGCAACAACCACTATAATGATGGTGGTTTCGATCCTAACACCAAGAATTTGAGAAGCGGCACAACAATGAAGAGTAATACTCATCACTGCAAGCCGTGCAACAAGCCGATGACCAAGCGGTGCTGGGATAGAGCCGAATATATCTTCTGTCCTAGGTGGGTCACCCGCTTTAAGGTGGTTGCGGGTGTACGTACAAAGGTACGAGTTCGCTGCGCAGAGCGTGTTCTCCTTAATTCAGCAGGTTGTGGTGAGCACCCCCGAAACAGCGAACCAATGACCCAAGCCTTATACAACGGGGCCAAGGGCGCTGAGCTCAACATGGAGATGTTCAAAGATCCAAATCCTACTGAGAACTACGCTGTCCCTCCACCTGAGAGTAATGAGTCCGCGGGAGAGTCTGCAGAACTGGATGAGTTGATAGACAAGATGGAGGCCGACGGAGAGGAGGTCACCGAAGAATTTATAAGTGACTTTTGAGCAGGCAAGAGGATTCAGGCTGAAGAAACTCGTCGGGAGAGGGCAAACAAAATGAAGGAAGAGCAGCGGGCGGGCCAATCTCAGCAGCCGGAGAGGGTGGAGTTTGGTCCTAATACCAAGGTGGCTGCGAAGAGCAAGCCACAGGCTACTGAAACCCGAAAGACAACCAAGAAGGAGAAGAAAAGCCGTGACGCCCTTCAAGACGTTCCTCAAGTAGCAGCTCCCTCCAAGTTTGCACCGAACTCCAAACATGCTAAGCCAAAGATGGCAATGGAGACTCCGGTGTCGAAAAAAGAAGCAAAAGAAGAGAGGGGACTGGGGAATCGGGCTCTAAAGCTCATCGGTCTGGGAGCCAACAGCCGTGCTAAGAAGGACAAGAAGAAAAGGCAGCCGCAATAGCTCTTTCTTCACTGTTGGTTGGTGGTTTATGCAATCTACAGTATTGCTTTGGTTGTCTAAAAGGACTCGCCTGGTACTGGCGCTGGTTTGAAAGGCTTTGCCGGGCGATTGACGTTTCACATAGTAGTGCCCTCTTCCAAATTACGTTGAGCACATGATGAGATGAACTAACTGGTACACAAGTCAATTAACTCTATCCAGTGTTGTAATGATTGTGTATCGCTTATTTTATAGCTGAAGGTATGATATATAATTTGCCATAGGATATGATATTTAACGATGAAAATAAATTTAAAACACTATGTTCCCCTAGCAGTGACGTATTAACCATAAAACAATAGCATTTGGTTTAGTTAAGCTTGCATATTTCTACCTTGTTAGTTCAATGCGAGTATACTGACCCTTCCCTTGTCAATCATGCTTGCAGTGGACCCCGCTCTAAGTACCCGGTTCTGAGTGGTCGCGGCGGGAGGCTGTGCTTGACATCTCTTGGCCCTCGCCATACCAACCATAACGTGTCCGTGCGCGTGATGCGCGGGCAACACCAAAACACCCTACTTTCAACACGCGACAACTCCACCAATATGGATCCAATTCAAGCTACGATTGATGGTATTAAATCGCTAAAGCCAGGCGAAACTTTATCGTACACGAAAACTGCTGCTAAATATGGTGTTGTACGGTCTACATTAATCCAAAGGCATTAAGGGATAACGCGCCCTACATAAGTTAAGAACTCTAGCTAGCAAAAGCTCACCCCACAGCAAGAGCAGGAGCTTGTACGATATATTAAAAGACTTATAGAGAGACATATACCTCCTACTAGAGAGATGATACGGAACTTTGCCTCAATGATAGCAAAGGAGCTAGTTAGTGAGAGCTGGGTTACCCGCTTTATCAACTAACACAGCATTTATCTTATCTCGTAATAGACAGTCGGCATGGATAGCAATCGCTATAAAGCTAATTTAGAGGATAAATATCACCTCTATTTTAACCTTTTATATAGTAAGATTAATTAATATTACATAGATCCTTGTCATATCTACAATATAGATAAAAAAGGCGTCCTAATTAGTATTATTAGTAGAATAAAGAGGATATTTAGCAGACGAATGTAGGAAAAAAAAGAGGTTAGGGCATTACTCTAGGATAGCAATCACGCATAGATTACGCTCCTAGCATATATCTGCGCTAATAGATCAGCTCTGCTACTAAGCTTCATCTATAAGGCCGCTAACAAGGGCATCTAATTAAGCTAGGTAGAGGATATTAAGGTAGGATATTATAAAGTCTTTATTACCTCATCATCCTCTAGCTAGACGAACAATGATATTAGACTTACCTAGCTTAAGCAGGTGTTTAATTACTAACGTAAAGCACCACCGAACCGCCCATACCACCGAACCGCTCAAAAGCTTGGCATTAGAAAATCAAAACAGGAT
>ML976995.1:400246-431705 GCA_010015675.1 Byssothecium circinans | reverse complement strand
CAAGCTTTTGAGCGGTTCGGTGGTGTGGGCGGTTCAGTGGTGCTTTACGTTATATAAAAAAGAAGACTTAATAATTATATTAACTTTTAATCTTAGATGGCTACGGATTTTATGTTACTATGGACTTTATTAACTACTATAATTAAAATAGGATTCTCCTTGCTATCCTACCTCCTCATTCAACTTATACGCTTTAGCTACTTGACGTTGTGATGTTTAAGCCTCTATTAACAGCCTACTTAGCAGAGCTATCAAGATACCTTTATAGAAGCTAGGGCCTAGCTTCTATTACTAAAGGTGACTTCTTCCCCCTATTCTAGAATGCGTGGAAGGCCTCCTTTAAAGAATTAACTATCCTTAGCTCTTTTAGAGCCACAGGCATATCGCCACCTAATCCTAATTCTATCCTTAATAGGTTTACCTAGGATTAAGAATTAAGCGATAGCTCCTTATTAGGGCTTAGCAATTATAACTAGAGAAAGATAGATAGGCTTATACGATTAGTAGTAAAGGAATAGGGTAGTTAAGATATAAAGGAGCTTCATTAATTACTCTACTATCTATCTATTAAAAATAAGCTACTTAAGCATGACAATAATAGGCTTAGGCAGGCGCTATCTATTAAGGAGAAGCGTAAAAAGAAGGGCAAAGCTCTAGACCTTTAACAGCGCTAGGAGTATTATAGTAGAGTAGTCTTCTGGTCACTAAGGAAGCTAAGGGAGGCACGTGTTCGTTAATCTATTAAGGAGTAGGAGGATAAGTAGCAGCAGCTTTAAAAAGTAAAGACAGCAGAGCTGAAGAAGGCAGCTAAGCTATACAAAGAGAAAATCTAACAGGAAAAGCGTGCTGCGCAAGAGGCAGCAAAGAAGGCGAAGGAGAAGGAGAGAGCTGAAAAGGCAGCTTAGCGCGCTGCCTAGAAGTCTACCTATAACGCAGAAAAAGCTCTACAACTATCCTAAAAGGGTAAGAGAAAGGCCTCTCAGCTATCTCTATAGAGCAGAAAGCGTCAGAAACGTGGTGTTGATGCTACAGATGTTGGGGAGGCCTCAAAGGGTGCATCTGCTACCCTAACTAAATCTACACGCAGCGGCCGCGACGTCAAGCTTCCAGATAGATTTAAATAGTGCAAATTAATCGCAGCTATCAACTTACTACCCTGCAAGAAAATCTCATAATAATATTAATCGTGGGTGGTTCTATAGCCTTGTTTTCAGTAGAGCGTTTTTGGTGTTGCCCGCGCATCACCCGCACGGACACGTTATCGTATGCTCCACGCCGCGATCACCTACAACCTAATCTCTCTTTTGTCTATAACCTGAAAATTTAACGCCACTCACGGCAGGAACCCGGCCAATGCGGCTCGGCACCCTCCCTGCTGCAGTAGCACAGTCACCGAAATAATACACAAATGAGTTGGCGTCCGCCCTTGACCTCAGCCCCCTGCTGCCTCATCTCATAACTTGGCGACGAGGCTGGTGGTTCAGCTCTTGAAGCCTACCAACCGGGGCTGAGCTCGCCTGGGCTCGCCTGGGCTCGCAGCAGGTGGGGAAAATGCTGATCTGAAAGCAACAATGCCCATCCTATTCACCCGAAGAAATCGTCCAAAACTCTGGCGTGGACCACTCCTACCCTCTCTGATGCTCTCATGCCGGTTTTATTGTACTCATCTTCTCAGAAGCTTGTTTTCTGATCGAAATCCGACGTCGCAGGATCTTCTCCAAGTCGCGCCGCACGACATATGAGCAGCGCTTCTAAGATGGCTGCTCTGCATATTGGAAACGGAACGTTTCTAAACGGGACGCATGCGACGGGCGTTATTTTTCAGTGCGCGTCCTCGCTACTAATGTGCCCATCCGGTTTGTCTGCTGTCCAGCTATCCTGCATTCGTGCTTACATGTCTACAGACCGTGTGCGCGTCAACAACACGATCAAGAACTCTTGTAAGTTGTCGTGATCGATGTGTAATTAGCCTAGCGAACCGCTCGCTCAAAGTCGCGCAGATACATGCATCCAGTCAAAGGATTTTACCTGCAGTTCATACAAGCGCAATTGCGACTGTCCAAACCTGGAGCCTGATCCCGATATAGCCGGAATTGGCGTCGTGCTGTCCTTTGCCTTGGTCGCCCTTGTTACGCTCATCCTCTATCTTTTTTGCGTATTTCTCTCCATGATCAACACAACCTCGCTAAACCCCGTGGATCGATGGCTTCGAGAGAGAGTTACAAAGTCCATGAGCCACCGCATCTCGGACGAGAGAAAGGAAGTCTGGGTGAAGAGCTTGATCAAAGTGTTACTGGGCCTCAGCGATCAGCAACTCATCACCTGCTTGGCGATTCTCATTGTTGCAATCGTAAAGCTGGCCAACGGGAGCCTTACGATGTACCACTTTTCTATCTGCTCGAATCTGGCGTGGTTCAGCCACGGGGTGCACACCATGACTTTGGGCGTTTTGAGCTCATACTTTCGCCGCCGCGTGAAGTTTCCGGAGAGAGCAACTACTCTCGGACAGTTACCCGACGAGAGCGGAACCGGCAAAGTCAAGAGGAGACGACTTCCGTTGATGAATGGCCTCAGAATGGTGCTTATGAGCATCTGCGCCGTTCTCCTTATCTTCTGTTTGGTTCTCCAGGGTTATCGATCGTGGTACGACGTCTTGGCGTGCCCAGCGGACTGCGCTCGAAAAGATCTCATAGGTAACTACGGCGGCAGCTCCGGAGCTACGAGCACGGCAATGATCATCCTGTTGCTCGTAAGCCACCCGTTCGACATAATGGATCTGACCAATACGGGCGTCAAGATTCTCAGAGATGTTCGGTTTCAGCACATGAAAAAGCTAGATGGCAAGCTCAGACTAAACGCCCCGCCCGATTCCAAGCCAGCAAAATCGTACGCTGCATTGCGGAAAGTAGCTACGTATGGATGGTGGTGGGTCCGCTCGATCATGTTCGCCACCCTTCTCAATATCAGCTGGTTCGCGCTAGGCATTTCGACGCTCATGAGTGACAGGGCTTTAGGACATGCCATCATGGAAAGCCAGAAAGTGGAAAACAAGGAGCTTGAATGGGGATTTGGTCAGCTCGTGCCTCTCATCTTTTGTGTTCTGCCGTTCATAGCCGCGGGGGAGTCCTATCGGGGTAAGTGCGCCCCCGATTTCGAAATTATTGTCGCTCACGAGTTCTTTTAGACGAACGTCTTGCTCAACTAGGCGAAGGAGAAGAGTGCGACGAGGAATTTAGTGAATCCGATGAACAGGTCGAGATGATTCTCGGTTCCGGAGCCTTGCAGAGCGAGCCTGCGACGATAGACCCGTGTAATGCATCCGTTCTTTCGAATGAGACCGAGAGCAGCACGCTGCCGGTGGGGAGCAGTTCAGCAGTGAGAGAGCCCCACAGCTTACTTGATGGAGACCACGCTGCCGCTTTGCGGAGGTCAACCTTCCCCATCGATCGGCTTGAGAGGACTTGATACTCAGGAGAAGCTACAAATATGTAATTACGAAATCCGAGTCTGCGCTAGAAGTCTACCATGGTGAGCTCCGTGAACGCTACCCAGTTAACCTTTAATGCCTCTATCTGCCCGTCTGTGTTGAATCGTGTCAGCACCAGGTACCCTTTGGGAACGGGATGGGCCCTGTCGACATATTTGCCAATGTAAATGTCATTGGATAATAGAAAAGATATATTAGCTGGGATAGCTTCCTCATATCACTTCGCACTTTTGCTCTTCCAACAGCGGTGTTCCACTACAATGGAGGACCTTGAGGACCTCAGCCCTTCGTATTTGTATGCCAGGTGCTGGTACAGGCGAGGCGCGCCTCTGAGGACAGAGTTATGTTCGCATGCATAATTGAGATGACATTAAGCAATATATACAGCGGAGAGTTAAGCGATCCTTATTTCTTAATATATAGTTTATCTTAATAATAAAGCTAAGCCTTAATATTTTCTTTTAAAATTTTAAGCCTAGATAGATATAATTATAAGTTTAAAGGAAGTAATTACCTACAAAATTTAAAGACCTAGCTTAAGGAAAACCATGCTGCGACCCGGTGGTGTCAAAGTACGTAAAGGGTCGGTTTTGCCGATAAAACGAAGAAAGATTTCATCGGTCATCATTAGCCGTGAATCACGCCACCTAGAGAGGTTTAAAGAACCAAATGAGCAATCACTATAAAGAAGGTGTGCTGTGTGTAGAACTTTAGCTATCTTAGCAAGTACATCTCACCTTTATATCAGTCCTTGTATCATCCACCAGAATCATGCTGTGATTCAATCAATGAGTTGTTTTTTTTGTGCTTGTGGTTTCTCAAATGCGGGCGCTGGGTGTTCGGGACCTTGGTAAATGATGTATAGCGTGATTGCGCCACACAAAAGAAGGCTTTCGCAAGATAAAAAGAGTGTTGAATACGTGGAGAGGCTTAATTCAATGCCTCAATAGTGGTTGAACGAAAATTTTGTCGCTTGTTGACGCAATCGATCTGATAGCATGGGTGCTCTTATGCTTAGTCATTACCCCTTTTCCTACACTACGTCAGAGACAGATTGCCTGGTCGCCCGTCATATCACATGTTAGGATCAACAGGATGCAGGATAGCTTTAAAGTAGTTTCACTTGTTGTAATCACATTGCTTACATGGCAAACTGCGCTGAGATCAGGTTCCAAACCACGTTTGATTGAAAAAGATCCCTGCAAGAAAAGATATAAAGCGCAAACCCAATACCAACCCAGCATAGCAACACTTTCCATAGAAACAAGGACTTTGGATGCCGCTCTCAAAATAAAAGTCCAATAACGCCGAAAAGGTCCCGATAAGTGAAAGTAACTTGCAGACGAAGAAAATAATTTGTCCGCCTCAGTCTTGCTCTATCCCTCCATCGAGCCTCAGTTTCTTCCTTGTACTAATTGCCTCCGGCTTCCACTGTATCATCGCAGTGGGGATCCCGATTCTCTTTGTCCTCGATATCTTCATCTTCCTCGTTCGCTTGGTTTTCTTCGCTCTCCTCATCCTCAATTTCCACTTCGACATCCAACTCGAGCAAGAACTTCTCATCAGGTAGCGCCGGCTCACACAGCTTATGAATCTCGCGTCGCAACATAGCCTCTGCCGCCGGCCATCCAACACCAAGCTTAACCTTGAAGTACAGCGGATCATTCCGGATGCCCGGTAGCTCACGCAAGATGCGATCAGTGAAGTCCCACGGATCCCCCCCTTCGTAAAGTGCCGATAGGGCAGCTTGATATATGGGCGACTTGAGGGTATATTTCGACATATCAGACTTCGCATGGGTAGAGGACTTCTCGGCTTGCATCAGAGCGGCAGCGTAGATCTTGCGGTAGTACTCAACGTTCCAGGCCATGTATGGAGACTCGTCGAAGATCCGGTTATCGTCATCGGGAAACCAGTCGCGCTGGAGGAATTTGGGGACTGCTGCGGGGCCAAGGCAGCGCGGAGCGGCAAAAGCCCCGTCCCAATCGATGATTCCAGTCACGTTACCAGCTTTGTCGACAAGTATGTTTTGGAGATCGAGGTCATTATGCTGGATGACGAAGTCCTCAGGTTCTTCATCAGGATTGAACGCTGAGGTTGAAAAGACGATATCCAGAATCTTACGCGAGCCGAGCCGCATCTGTGCTTTGGAGCTAGTCTCAATCTCAGGATTTTCAGCTAGCTCTTCGTAATTGAAGTATGTGTCAAGTGCAGCATTGATGTATTCTTGGGTAGATGAAAAGGGACCACGCTCTACCATCTTATGAACGTCGGAGACCGACGGCCAGTGACAAGTATGTCCAACCTCAATCGCCTGCTCGGAACGAGGAATATTGCTAATATTGGAGGGTGCGGTAACAAGTGGGAGGCCGATCTTGTCAAACTTTACGGATTCTAGGTCGACCATGATGCGAGCCAAGGACTTCAGAAAGTTGACGCGCTTGGCATGAGTGCTAGGAGAAGGTACATCGGCATCCCGCCAAAGGTCATCGTCCTCGTACTCGTCGAACCAAATTTCGCCAGCACGCAGACCCTCCAGCTTCTGCATCAAAATATAGGGAACACCAAGAGGGTTATCGAGCGTCGCTGAATAGCTAAAGACCTTCGGTACGGGTACTGTAGGGCAGTTCAGCCGAATGTGTTCCATCAGAGCAACCTGATTCTGGAGCAGGTATTTATCTGCCTTTGTCCAGAGGGCTTCGGTGCCGTGGGCAGGAATTCGAATCACGTATTGCTCTATCTCCTTATTTCGGAAAAGACCCATCATAATCGCAAGATTGAAAGTACCCTCTGGCCGGTTTTTGAACACGTGGGTGTGGTCAAGGCCAAGAGAGCGAGTATCGTCAAGTGTGTCGAGGAGGAATTGGCGCAGTGTATCATTTGAGATTGCACGGATGGCTTCCCAGTCATTGCGCTCCTCCGTCTCTTCTTCGTCCTCCTCTTCGTCTTCCTTTCCATCCCTGTCATCTTCCAGGTCTTCTAGATCTTTTTCATCCAGATCGTCGACCTTAGCCTCCTTCTCTTCATGGTCTGAGCCCGAGTTGTCATTTAAGCTGCCATTTATGGAATCATGAATCATCTTGTGGTCGCCTTGAGCTAAGTTCTCGTGCTGCTGTTCTGTCATGATGACCATGTCCTTCTCTTTGCTGCAGTTTTCAGTATTGCCGATTTGTTTGTCGTTTGTGACATGTTCTTCCCGCCCGTTTTCTCCACCACCGTCCCCGTTTTCCGTCATGGTTTGCTGATCTGCGTGCCCAACAGGGCTGTTATTCTCCTGTGTAGCCCATGCACACATTATCTTATTGCCAAGGTCGTGCAGGGAATCGCCTCCAATTGAACGGACGTCGATGTATGAGGGCTCTTCATTCTCGACTCCGGTGTTCGATAAGAGTACGACATACATGCGGTTGGTGTTCTGATCATGATCTACTACACCCGATTGATTATCGTCCGGGATCTTGGCGTCTCCAAAGAAGGCCATAGAGAGCGTGTTCAGTGATTGGAATACCAAGCAATCGCCTTCAATTTGCTCAATGAGCTCTGGTTGATCAATTCCTTTGACCGATTTCAATGGCGGTGCTACCGGCGGCTCTTTTAAAGAGTCGAGAGAGTTGGAAAAGCTAGAGCCGAGAGCAGAGTCGATAGTGGGTGTAGGAGGGTCAAGAGCGACGAGGAGCTGAGGTGGATGCTTCACGTGGAGGTCATTGGGCGTGTTGGGAGCAGCCGCAGGTATCTCAATAGAAGGGATAGGTGAGCCTGCAGACTGCGGGGTCGAGGACTTGGAGTGCCGCGTAAGATGACTAAGCTTCTGCTTAGCGCGGGAGATGACATGCTTGAATATGTTCTTCTCACGCAATGGTGACGGAGTGCTATCATTAGACGATACCTTGAGGTGGGAGATGAAGTCTCGATTGCCGTGCTTTTTCGCTGGTGTGGACTCCGCTTGCTGTGCCCATGGTTGCTTGATGTGGAATATGAAGCGTTGGAAACTGTCTTTGTTTGCAGTCGTCAACATTTTGCTTGTGTCGAAAAAATGCTTTTAGGCGGACGTAGGCTGTTTTGTCAATGTCGAAGGTGTGTTGCACGATAACTGAAGGTTGCGGTTGTGTCTTACCAAAAAGATGACAACTGGAGAAGAGAGTGTGTTATTCTGGGGTTTAAATGATGACAGGTGCTAAGATCTTTTCGGGATTAGCGCAAAACCCAGCCAGCCCCCGCAGCCTGCCCGTGAATGTGATATCACGTGAACGATCTCTCTCCCCAATTTCTGAGGCTACAGAGCTTCGTAGCGAAGTTGACTAAACTAAACAGTATATATCTGCACCACACTAGCCATGGCTGCTTCCTCGCCATTCATACCTAGCACACAGAACAACTCTACTCTATCATATACTTCTACAGCAACCGACAACTCTATCAACCCTGACGTTCGAAAAGCTCCGATACCTGCTCGCTCACGTCAGAGCTGTCAAATGCTCAACGCTGAGCTTCTCACTCAAAGGTATACACTACCAAACCTCGACTCCCTCAACCTCTGAGCATCTTCGTCAACCCTAAACCTCTCTAAGCATTTCTAACTCGCTCAATTCTAGTCATTTTATCTACACACGGAGCTGTTGGCCACCGTGCTACCCTCAGCCCGCACTACCTTCGAATAGATCTCCACCTCTTGCCGGCATACATATTTGCGTCGACTTGCCACCACCACCAACTGTAACCAGTCCACAGCTAGACTCGTACCAAGCTCAAGATGCCTCTTCCCCGCGGACTTCAGGAGTATGGCGGACGCGTAGTGGACACTGTCACGGTGGTCACCGAACATCCAGATGATGAACAGATCCCGTACGGCTGCTTCCCTTTTCATGAATTCTACGGCATACTTTGGAATGTTGAGTACTTCGACCCAAACTTTGGCAATATCTACGTGGGCAACCACCTTGGAAAAGGTCATCATGCTAAAGGCGAAGGTGCCAAGGATCGTTCAACCTTCCTAGGATGGGCACCGCAGTATGTCTTCTGTTTGGAGTATTATGACCACCCAGTACTTGGACGAGTTCGTTGTGGACAAGTGTTTCTTGTAGACTCTGCAGGTTGCGGCAACAAACAGCATGGGGTGACTGACTGTACTGGTGTTTTCAAGAAGATGAACCGTGGCCAACCAGTGTATTATGGTGACCTCAAGGATCCGGAAGTCAAGCGGTTGGAGCAGCTCGCCCCTCCCGTCGATGCTGAAGCGGTGAAGAGGGAACAGGCCCTTGCTGACCCTGACCCGATTGCCGCTTTCAAGAAGATTGAAGAGGACCGCCTCATCACGGAGAAGACAAGAAGACAAGTGAACAAGCTGAAGACTGAGGAGGAGCGGCTGAAGGCGGCAGGCAAGACCAAGGAAGCCACCACCTTGAGCCAGCGTCGCATTCGTATGGAGGGCCCTGATCAGGAAGACGCAAACTTAGAGGCGAACAAAAAACTTGCGCAACTAGATGCCAAACGTAAGGGAGGTTATAACAAGAAGCAGGCGGTTGGCACCCGTAGGCGAGACAAGGGGGGATGGAATGACAAGACCCGGGAGGAGAAGGATGTTGGCAAGGACAAGAAGAAGCGCAAGTGATTGTCTTCGTTTCTATGCGATGGTGAGGCTTAGAAGGGACTGAGCCTCATTTGCTTCTCCAACGACACGCAAGCCGGATCATCTTTGGAAGTTCGCCCAATCAACTTGTGCCAATGAGACTCAAAGGGTGCTGAGTCTCATTTATCTCCTTGATGACAAGCAACCTTGATTGCTAAGAGTTTACCTGGTTGTTACTAAATAGCTGTCTTAAGTAGAAATAATAGATGTCGTATTTCAAACCCAGCGGATACCATGGTAACATTATGTATTGCTAATAAATAGTATAGCTATTACCCATGAGATAGAACCGCGCTTGCTTGTATATATTTACTTGTCATTGCATTTCTAGTTGCCTATGGTTATCGCTACCTATACTCACTTGAAAGGATTCTAGGTAAGTGAAGAAATAAAAAGCAGGGTGGCACTACATGCAAAAGAAAAAGGACAAACAGGAAAACTAAAAGTATCAGAAATTCACTGTAATGTAAAGACATGTTGTTATGACATACTATAACAAGCACAATTTAGGTTACAAGACCTACATGTAGTTAGTCAGCACGACTAACTAGAGACGACGTCACCTCCTTCATTCCACTGTCCGCAAACGAAAGTATATTATTGCTGTCACCGCAATGTTCTTACCTCTAGCGCCTTGCAATTCACACTCTCGGATCTCTTTGGCCCTTATAGCGTCGCTCTACACACTTGTACCTTTCCCTATTGCATTATGCTCCTGCGTCTTCAACTTCATTTCTCTTCGAATTATCAGCCGGCATTGCCTCTGCCAAAGAAAGAGTACTCTTCCTATTCTTAAACTGTATTTCTGTCGCGTGGAATCCTGCACGTGGAAGCTTACCGCTCAAACGTCACGTGATTACAGTCAAGTCTGGAGCCCTGCATGCGGGGTTGCACACATACATGTGTCGTTCAAGTCAAAGATTAGTAGCAATGACGGAATTATTTGCGCATTGACACGGATTCGGGTCTTATCGGTGCACAATACATATGAGCGGAAGCGAAAGACTATAGGCACATCGATACCCATGCTGGCCGTCAATCCACGGCGGGGGTTATATGGAGTTTGTAGCCGTTTGCCAACAGTCTGGCAACGCTTTTCCTTATTTCCGCTCAGCCACGCGCGCCTTCCTTCGTTGACGATGGAGCAGTAAGTCAGAGAAGCCGTGATGCGCTAGTGCGTTTGCAGTCCACAACACAACTAGGATACATTAAATTGACCTGCAGCACAACCACTGCTACCTTTCTCTCCTTCAGTACAACCCAATATTTACAATTACCGCACCTTCGGTACTGCGAATATGCCGACACCCCCTCCCATTCGTGGCGGCCGCTCAATGCCCGCAGTTCCAAACAAGAGATCTTTCCTCGATCTCTCTGGCGAATTGCGCAACAAGGTGTACAGCCATCTATTCAAGTTTGAGGATCCGCTGCTTGTTGTGGGCGTCGAAGAACCTGAGCTTTGTCGACGTGTTGGGGATGGCAATGGATCGTTGAAGCGCACTTCCCAGTTTCGAATATCAGGTAAGTGATTCCACAGCAAAGTTTGCTATATGTCTGACGGTGATAGATGAAGGGCCTTGGGGGCTCTATGATGAAGTATATCCGTCAAGTGATGGCGAGATCGAACGTGCAAGCCTCCGGCTCGGCCTGTTGGCGACCTGCCGACAAATCTACCAAGAAGCGGCCAGTATGTTGTACGGAAGTAATGAGTTTGCCATCACCAAGACAATTATTGGACTAGATAAGCACGACCCGAAAGGTACCTTCATCCGCGGCACTTCGACCTGGTTAGTATCCTTGGGTTCCCAAGTCCGAATGCTGAAAGACATCACTATCGACCTGGATAATCTTTGCCCCACATCATGCACTGAATACCTATACGGATCCAAGCAAAACTTTCTGTTCGGTATTCGGTCCACTCGAGACTACATTGACGTTGGGTCCCTTGTAGCATTCCTATGGTTATGTGATGGCAACTTCAACATCAATTTCTCTTACTCAAAAAGAGACCAACACATGTTTTGGATGGGCATTGCGGCCCACTCGAGTGGCCACTCGATTCATCAAGACCCCGAACCCACAGCTTTGATGAGCATGATCCAGTCTTTACGTACCGACAGTCTGGGCATCAAGAAATTCCACCATGCGATCGGGTCCATTGGCATCGCCAGGAATGGGAAGAGCGGGGTGATCGTGTACAAAGCGGGTCCAAAAAGCCGGGAGTGTTGCCCCAGTTATGGGCTGGAGGGTCCTGTGAAGCTTCACAACTGCCCGAACACTAGGCGCTTCTTCACGGCTAGTGCAGGTAACGATTTGAGGATGCAACCTCGCGAGCCGCCCAACTTGAAACTACTGCACACTTCTATCCAAAACCGGATCTTCAACCTAGTGCTGCATCGAGAAAAGGAAGTGGAGATTGACGTGACGAACTCATATGGGCAGATTTCTCCCGGAAGCGGATTCCTCTTTGCCTGCAGGGATTTTCGCGAAGACTACGCCTGGAAAGTGTGGAAAAATTCTTTCAGCCTGCTCGTTCCTTTGGATATACCTTATGCATCGTTCGAAGCTCTTCAACCCCTTGTCCATAGGTTGCATTCTCCGATTCCGGACGTGTTTGCGTGGGAAAGGTCCATGGGGTCTTACTGCCAGTCGACGTCCATGCTCTACAATACGATGTATATGGACGCCCTGCAAGTCCACCTGAAGTTCACATCTCCAGGAGTAGAGGGGCTCGATGAGCTGAAGATCGATGCTTTGGGACTCATTCTTGCCATGTTGGGAACCCCCGGAACGAGAGGCGAGTACAACAGCAAGGAGCATTCTATTCGCATTTCCATCCACCAAGACGTCGACGGCCAAATCATGGAGATGGATAACATGACAATCGCATTGCGGCATCTGTGGGCTGTCGTCGAGCAAACCTTGACATGGTGTATGGCACGAGACCAATCCATTGCACATGCGAAGCGACCCCAGATCTTCATCAATGGGCGCGGCAAAGCCATTTCGTTCCGGCATTCCGACACTTCTCGTGAATGGGAGGTTCCTCGCTTGGGACAGGAAGAGTACATGGCGAATCACAAGTCCGTTAGTAGAAACAAGAAGAGAAAGCGGGGAAGGATCTCTGCAGCGGTGGGTCTCCGAGACTACCTTCGCGGACTGAGGCTCGGGGGAGACTATTGGGCAGCTAAGGATAGTGAGTTTTTCTGCGCTTCATTCTTGAGTGTCATTTTACTAACAAAGCTCATTAGGGGTTTGTCAACTTCTCAAAGCAACGGTCCCAGACTGCAGCCTTAAAATGTGAGGGGCAAAGTGCAGGCGGCTCATCTGGACAACGAAATTCACACCAGCTAAACAGAAATAATCGGATTCGGTTGGCTAGAGTTAGGATGCAGCTGGATAGATAATAATGGAGTTTGGATTATCAGAGTTTGGATGTTCTTTGAGTCACGTCATGACCAGTCTTCAGGCAGACCTTGAGCCTCATACAGTTTTACATCAGGCCTTCAACTTTTCTCAAGAGTTCGTCGCCGACGAATAGCGTGCCTGCGATTTTTTATTGAAAACTGAAGCATATCAATGCAGCTTGTATTCAACTCGCAAATTATTTGCTCTCCTCACCAAGTGAACGATTTTTGCGCCCACGCGAGGATCTTTGGCAATACACTGCACCGCCTCCAAAATCGACACAAGTGTTTTCAGACTGCAGACATTGATATGAGGTGAGAAAGGTAAAGGGGAGCTCACCACCCAAAAGTAAACGAGGAAGGTGCGAGTCCGCCAGCCAGCTTAGTGTAGTGCAACTGCCCTCAACCAAACATCAACGCCACTAGAAATCTCCGCTATTACAATACAACATCACTCAAAGCGAATATCCTGACCATTCCATTCAAATGTTCCCATCGTCCTACATTTCAATTGCCAACCTATAAGAGCGTCGCAGAACCAATTCCAACAACGACAACGCCAATAAGAGAAGACATGATACGCCATCACCAGCACGCGATAGGACGCGGTACCAAAGGTGCATAACCCAGAGCCATGGTACATACTCGCACTCAGCCAAATTTCATTTTTTTCACCTCGGGCGTCTTGAGAGGACACGCAATGGCTAAGACACCATCCTCGAGATCGTGCTATAGCTCGCATTCCACGACTACTGTCTTGTCTTGAACACACGACACCGGACACCCGACGCCCGACAGCCGACACCCCTTACATGACCGACTACGTCACGCCGCAAACCGTCGTACCACTCCGCCATGGACATACATTCCCCTGTCCCGTTATCCCCCTTCAATGCGCCCACACAACTCCCGTACGTTTCGAATCCGTACTCCAATTCCCCTCCATTCACATCTCCCGTCCCAACGAATACCGTCAACGGCGAACTACATCAGATCAACGCTCACGCCATGGCGATCAAAGCGCGCGCTGAGTGTTTGCGAGGCCTGATTGAGCCGCGCGCTCTCGAGGAGGTCACCGACATCAAACGATTGATGAGAGATACCCACCGAATTCTGGAAAGCTTGCATAGGAAGGCGACGGAGAATGATCGCAACTTTTGCCTGGGGGATGTTACGGTGCAGGCATGGCAGGCATATCAGAAGCTGGTTAAGATGGAGGAACGGTTGAAGAGGTACAGTGATGCGGAAATGGGGAAGATGAGAGGCAGTCCGGTTGGAATGGAGACGGAGATGCGGTGGGAAGGGGAGTGGGAGAGGGAGGCGGAAGTGAGACCTGTGGTACCGGTGGCGGCGTATATTCCGACTGGCGCACAGAGAGTGGCGATTGAGAGGAGGCCTGCTCCATTGGACTTTTCGGTGGGGAGGACACCGCGCACGGAAGTGGAAGTTGTTGATGCGAGTGCTGGTGCACATTTTGGTGTTGGTGAAAGCAGCGAAAGATCTCAGTTCGCTGCGGGGCAATCGTGGCTGCTGGATGATGAGGAAGAGTCAGAGTATACGATGACAGGCGCATTACCACCACCATACGCGTATTCGCATCTCGCAGCGGCAGAAGAGCAGCGCGGTCCATTAACGATACGCAACGTAGATTACGGAGACGAACTAGGCGATGAATCCTCCGGCCCCTCCTCTCCAGCTATCGCGGCCGGACAACACAGCTTCCTCGAACTAGACGATCCCGAAGACGGCCCAAGTCGAGGTCTTTTTCGTCGCAACGCCGTCCGCAAGTTCAAGAGAGTTACGTTCCCGCAACACCTAGCCAAGTCGCGAGCAGAAGTCGAACGAAGCTGCGACGAAGAGGACGACACGGATTCGCTGCAGTTGAATGATCCCGCTCGCCGGCGTCAAGGAAGCATGGAAGGATACTATGCTACCATGTTCATCTTGTGTGGGATCAACGATCCGACAGTCTATCTCCCGAAGCTGCGCTTCATCAAGATCCACGAGGCCAAAGCACTCCGCACATGGCTGGCGAACAAGAGATACATCAGGCGCTCCGGGGACATGAGCCGAATGGAAAAGCTGCTGTACCTCCTGTTCGTACTGCAGGAAGGATGGCGATTCGAAAAGGTGGCAGTCTTGTTCTCGCGCACCCCTCGACAAGTTTTCCACGCGTGTGCAGAGGTCATGCAAGGTCTGCTAGAGTTGCACGGTGAGACGCACCTGCCAAATAGACAGCCGGTGTGCGATGAGCTGTGGACGATCAGCTTGGTGTTTTTCAACGAGCCCAAAGTGGTGCGTAGAGCGACACAATACTATGGGTGGATGGCCATGGACCTTATCAAGGCGCTGGTCACGTTGAACATGTGGATTGGACGGTATCGGCAGCAGGGCAAGGTCGCGCTCAGCGGGCCTTACTTTCACTGGTGGCGAGCTTTTCGCAACGTGCACATCGGAGGATGATGGGCGAAATATCCGCCATCTCGTGAGAGTCCGGCATGGTGGTGGTGATGAGGCTGCTATTTGGGGGGCGCAACGGAAACGGCACGGAGTTGCCAACGTCCAAGCGTTTCACCTTCCAAAGCTTGATCGCTTATCGTACGCAAAGGCCGGTTCCTGCATACGCCCATAAAGCCACAGGCGCCAACGCCGCACCCTCGCGGCTTCGCCGCCGACCAGCGTGAACGAACAATTGCACGAGGAGGCACAGCAGCGAACCGCGATGTAGATTAGATCGAGCCAATGGCAAAGGTGCCGCCGCCGCGCAAAGAAACGCTTTTGACCCCGGACTGATCGGCGGCGTTTATACATCGTACATATGCAGCGCAGCCAATGAGGAGGCCGTCGCACGAGCCAAGCGGGAATGGCGGGAATGCCTCGAGAGCACATGAGGCCCCCTAATCAAATCTCAGGACCCGTGGGCTCCTTTTGGACAATCTCAAAACGCAGCCCTGCTATCGCTCCCTCGGTCACCTCTAAATCCCCTTTCTCCCCCGCGAGAGTCCACTCATTCACCAGCTAACCCACAGTCATTCCTTACCATCCAAGTGCGTCCGGCAACGCGCTCCCACACTCATTCTACCCAGACCCATACATATATACTTGCAATTGCCGACATACTCACCATGTATTCCCTTTCTCTATCGGCCGTCGCGCTCCTCGCGAGCTTCCTCCCCACCACCTTTGCGCAGACCTCTACCGCCTGCCAGCCCCTCAACACCACAGGATGCCCCAATATGGAAGCCCTCGGTGGCAATGTATCGCTCACATTCGAAAAAGGCTACAACATCAAGATCTGGGACAAGCCGGCGGCTGGCGAGATCAAGGGCACTGGCGAGAACGGCACCTCCTTCATGATTGCACGAAGCGGCGACTCTCCCTCGATCCACTCCAAATTCTACCTCTTCTTCGGCCGCATCGAAGTCGTCCTGAAGCCCGCCTACGGCCGCGGTATAGTGTCCAGCGCCATCCTGCAGTCCGAGGATCTCGATGAAATCGACTGGGAGTTTCTTGGCGGAAAGCCGACGCACATCATGACCAACTACTACGGCAAGGGAAACACAACAGCAGGCAATCGTGGCTTCGATTACAAGGTCGACAAACCCCCCATGGAAGACTTCCACAACTACACCATCGACTGGACCAAGGAGCGCATACAGTGGATCTACGATGACAAGATGATCCGCGAAGTCAAGTTCAACGACGCCCTGCCCGGCGGCGCAAACTACCCGCAGACGCCCATGAACATCCGCATTGGCTCGTGGGCCGGCGGCGACACGAAGAAGAACGCCAAGGGCGTTGTCGATTGGGCCGGCGGCGAGACGGATTTCAGCCAGGGACCGTTCACCATGATGGTGAAGAGCGTGTACGCCAAGGACTTTACGTCGGCGAAGGAGTACTCGTGGGAGGACATGGACCAGTCGGGATCCTGGGAGAAGGTCAAGATCATTGGGTAAGCCCCTCCCCTCCATCTCCCTATCGACCTCTACCTCGCATTCTAACAATCGCGCCCAGCAAGGACCAAGTCTCAGACATCTACAAGGAAATCACCAAGCCCCACGGCGTCAACCGCTGGAAAGCCCTCAGCACAACCACCAAAATCGCAATCCTCTCCTCCGTCGCCGGCGTCGTCGTCCTAGCCATCATCATCCTTGCTTTCTGCTGCATCAAGCAGAAGCGCGCAGGCCGCAAGGAGTATGCGGCGTTCCAGGCCCAGCAGAACCAGGAGGCGGCGGATTTTATGCACCACAAGCAGCAGTGGCAGACGTCGCACCGCTCGAGCAGGTATAACCGTATATAAGCAACGAGCGCGCCCAACTCAGTGTATAAAGTGCTCTTTTTCCCGATTTTTGTTCGGGTGGGAGGAGGAGAGGGGAAGGGGTGCATAATGTTTCGGAGCTTGCCAAGGGTTCTTATGTTCCTTTGCTCGTTGGTAGCTCCTGCGCCCTGAGAATACGGTACTTGTGGGGAGGACAGTACCGGTAGCTACGCGAGCGATTTGCCATGCACATGAGATTTCAGTTCCCACCAGGCGTCGCGTTTTTTTGTTTTGTCTAGTTCTTTTTCATTGTTTTCATGATATACCCCTCTTCTCGCACGCGCGGTGGGCAAGTCGAGTTTTGGTAGTCAAACAGCATCTTATTTACCCAACTCGCTTCCGAGGTCTGTCTCACGCTTATTGGCGTCGACGTTATGCCTCGCCTCCTCGCTGTGCGCAAGAATGAAACATAAACCATAAGTTACTTTTTTTGTTATTCTTTGCTTGGAGATTGACTCATGATTATGATTGGTGGTGCATTGCGTTCTGTGCTGTGTCCTAATTTCTTTGGTCGCTCGGCGCCGACGTATTGCCAATTATCTTGGTTCGAGCAATGAAATGCCGATGTGCACTGTGCAGCAGTACCTACCTATCTGGTTCAATTATGGGGTTGGAATTAAGATTAAAGTTGTGAATTGGGTTTGGAGGGATATCCTTGCTTTGCTTTATCGTGCCGTGTGAACGAGTGGCCATGTGCGGAAAAGTGGAGGCGCTGAGCTGAGCTGAGCCGGGAGAAGACGTCACTTTTCCGTCGTCGTTCGTTGTTGTTCCGAGCCGACTGACGTTGGAGCTTCGTTGAGCTCTTTAGCAGTTTTCTTTCTTACAATTCAAGGCTTAAGACGTTTATTTTGCGGTACGCACATCTACAGGAGACGAATTGGCAAAAAGTGTGGGGTTTTGTTTGTTTGGCGTAAATGCAGGACCTGCTTACCTTTTCCACCGCCGCATTCCGACACTTCAATCCACCTTGAACGACCGACAGACTGAGCGAACAAACAACGAAGCTACCACAACCAACCTCCCTACCCTCAGTTGAAGAACCCGCTTCTTCCCCATCGTATCGAGACCACCACGTTTCAACCTCCACCCTACGACCGCCACACCCACGCCGCAATGGACATCGACATCTCCACACCCCCCGCCTCCTCCATCGCGCCCTCCACGCACCCAAACCCGCTCCCCCAACCGCGCAAGAACCCGCTCCGACCCGGCGGACCCCGCGAGTCCGAACTCATCACCTACCTCGACCGCAACCTGGACAACATACGCTACAAAGTGCGGCACCGATCATGGCAACACAACAAAGGACCGCGAAGCAAGAGAGCCCGCACCGAAGACCCACCTCCCTCGCAAGCCACATCTGAAGAAAAAGACGCCACGAGGGAAGAGGAAAAAGGCTACACAACCTTCACAACCTTCGCCAAAGACCTCGAAAACGTCGTAGATATAATATGGGTCAGCGGATCACCGAATCTCCAAATCCCGTATCTTCTCACTGTATGCGCCACGTTCATCGAGACGCTGCCGCTCTTTACTGCACCGCGGCCTGCGTTAGAGCCCGCGCTTGCGCTGCTGGAGAAGGTGGACTGGGCGTTTAGCTCGCTGCTTGTGGGCAGGGATTTGGAGACTGGGGAGGCGTTGTCGGGGTTTGGGGATGGGAGGAGGGTTTCTAGTACCGAGAGGGTGAGGGTGAGGAGTACGATTGAGAGGGCAAGGGCGGTGGTTATGAGGGTTTTTGATGAGGAGGGAGAGGGGGAGGGAGAGGAGGTGGAGGGAGTGGATAGTGGGGATGAGGGGGATGTGGAGGATGAGGATGAGGATGAGGATATGGAGGAGATTGATGGGATGATGGGGGCGGGGCGAGGGAGTGGTGTGCTAATGGTAGGTGAAGAAGGTGGGATTGGTGGCGAGGGAGAAGGCGATGAGGAAGGGAGCGAGAGGAGAAAAATGATTGGGAGGGTGTTTGAGAGGACGCTGATTGAGTTGGGGGATCCGATTGGGGACCCTATTGGGATTGTAACGGGGAATTGAGGGAGGGGGGTTTTTGAGGATGAGATGAGGAAGATGATCATTCAAGAGAGTGCTTCCTTGACATGTCACAGTTTCTGGTTCTTCTTCACTATCCTCTCCTGCATCTGAGAAAGGCGCGGCAGCAGGCATGATGAGTGGATCATCAGACTCACCGGTAGCATACAGCTGGTATAAGCCATTTCCTTCGCTTTCCAGTTCTTTCCTAAAGTCAAATCATCCCCAAATCCATTTTCTCTGGCGCATGCAGTCCTGTCACTTCATCACTCTCTCATCCCATATCATCCTTCTCAGTTTGCCATCAAACAAAGAGCTCAGCCAGTTTTGCCGCACATTCACTTCCCTATCATGGACTCACTCAATTCCCTCACTCCCCTCTTGAAAGATGAGACGAGAAAGTTTCCGGCTGGCGTCGGATTTAAGGAAGCGGTCAGCGAGCACAGCAAACGAACTGAGCACCGTGGTTGCTAGGGAAGGAAGTCGCAACCGTCGCCATTGCTATTTTGACGTCACTCCACGCGACCCAAGCACACAGTACGCGCCAAACGACCTTCTACATCTCTTCAGGACCTTCCAGACACTTCGTCAAGCTCAATTGCTTCAAAAAGCCCACTCCCGCTCCTTCTATGACCTGTGCCGAACCTACACCGACCTTGCCCGCCGCTACACCGATCACAGCACCTGTCCACAACAAACGCATAACCCATCCCATCTAAACCTACCCACGTCGTTACCGTCACCGCCATGCCGTCGCTGTACAGTGCGGGGGTTCGCGTTCATCTCGCCACCGCGCCGCTTGCGGAGACTATCACGCCGGATGTTGTGATTAAGAAGGGCGAGCAGGCGACGCGGCAGGCCAATGAGGTGGAGGTGAAGTTGAAGCAAACTGAGTTTTTGGATGAAGAGGTTGTGAACTTCCCGGGTGATGAGGACGGTTTTAATATGAATTGGCTGGGCGGGGCGCCGTTTTTGCAGGTCCTGGCTGGGGGTGACGCGTGGAAGGAGGACGAGGCGGAGTCTGAGGTTGAGGAACGGCGGTTGTCTGGGGCGGCGATGAGGAGTACACGATCGGGTTCTCGGGGGTTTGTGGATAGTGTGGAGAATGCGCCCGAGAATGTAGGACGGCGACTGTCTGGACAATCGGCTAGGAGTATGCGCTCTGCGTCTCGCGCTCTTCCGGAGAGCAATGAGGACGCGCCCAAAGCATCGAACGCCGCACCTCTTTCACGAGCTCATCCACATACGCCTGCCCCGGCGACTGGTCCCGTCACTCTTCGAGCTAGCCCGGTACTAGTAGAGACCTCCGAAGTCGACAGGCGTATCCCCAAGGCCCTGATCTTGCATGTCATGCTCACGGAGAAAACATTCTACCAAAGCCTCGCGGATGGGAGGCCACAACATCTGAAGATTGACGTCTTCTTCAATGGACAGCTATCCAACTGTGTGATCGTGCACCAACGCGATGTCAAGAATAATGTCAAGCCCTTGCATCAAGTCTTCGCTGGCACGCGTGTCGACTTCATGGTGGAACGACCGTGGGTTATCGTTCCTCCGGGCCAGAATGTCGATGGCAGCCTCCGGCAGAAAACGAAGGCGATTCGCCCTGAAGATCGTTGGCAGCAAATCTGCGAAGAGCTCTTGAAGGAGGCGGGCGAGCGGGGATTGGACGAGAAGGGTGAGATGCCGCCCTCTGCGGAGTTTCTAAAAGAGCTGGCGAATATGGCTATGCCTGAAGGCGTGGCAGATATGCAGAAGCCTGGCGGCAGGAATTTTGGTGTCGTTGATGTTGTCGTCACCGCGGGAACAGGCAGGAAACTGACTGATGGAGTGCGATACTTGAGGAAGCCGATGCGGCTGGCGGACGAGAAGTTCGCGTACGAGTTGGATCTAGAGAATGAGGGAGATGACAAGCAAGTGCGGAGAATACACCAAGACAATGGCAGCCCCATCGATGGTGTGGCAGGCGCGATGCTGATCGATGGGCAGGACGTCTATGATGAGGACCAGGACGCCGAAGGTTCGTCTGACCCAGAGTACGAGATGTTCCTGCCTGGCTTAAAGGCCCATGCATCGCTGCCTCCAGCTTCCCAGGACGCGTTCACGGGCGGTCGCATCCAACCAGTTCCTTTGACGCATCCTTCGTCTTACTCGATACCTCCATCTCTAGCGCACGAATTGGGTCCAACTATAGACCCATTGTCAGAAGCCGGCAATGTGGCTCAAAGAAATAAGAGGGACTTTTCCGAGTTTGCTGCTGATGCGCAACAGATTACTAGTGAGCAGCGAAGGCAGCCACTTGCACCGCGCCAGGTTTATCCATCGGCACATGCGCCGTCGACTGTCTCACGCAGCTTTCCTGGTCCACAATTCAATCTCAACCAGTACGATGGCTTCGTCCATGCCAATCCCTACCAAATGCCATTCGCCGACATGATGGTGGGACTGGACACATTTGATCCAAGCTTGTCTGCCTTTGATGAACCCGTATCGAGTCCGGCACTACATAGCTCTCATGATGAGCTTACGGTGCCTTCATTCGAACCTTCGTATGTTGGGCAGTTACATGGCTTCAGAAATGCGAGCGCGTCGTTCCCGCCGAACTCCTTCACGACACCGGGAATAGTTCCCAGCCAACTCCGCAAAGTCTCGTTCGGACAGGCAAATGTTGCTTCGTTCAACCCTGACGCACCCCCAAACGAGACCCCATCCAGCGTAGGCTCGCTAGTCGGAGGAGCGTTCAGTGAGTATGGGAGTGCATACAATAGCTCACCACTGGGATCACAGCTGCATGGACTCTTTCCGCCGCCCCCTCCTCACTATGTGAGCCCGTTCATGATTGCGCACAATTGGCCTGCCCCAGGTCCTCCCCCTGTGGTCGGAATGTTTAGCGCGACGAAGAAGGTCGAGAGGAGTTCGTCGGTCGGTTCTGGATCTATTGATGGAGAACAATCGCGTACCGGTCGTATGGTGAAGCGCTTGGTGATTAAGGGGAAGGTTGGTGAGGTCATTCTCGATCACAAATTCAAAACACCCCGAAATATGCCAATAAAGCGAATTCCAGCACCGGAGGAGCAGACGTCAAACAACCGCTCATCTTTGCATAAATCCGCTCGCAAGTCGGTAGCTTCGTCCCTGACAGGGAAATCGTCTTCCGCGCAACCTCGTCGTCGAAGCGGAAGGTTTGCTGCAATTGCAACACCACCGCCCACATCTCCGGGAAAGACCGAACAGATGGTTGTACAGAAGGATCTTGGAGTGAAGAAAAGGGACTCGGTAGTTCCCGAAGGGACGACTGTTAGTGGCAGAACGAGGTCGGCTTCAACTTTGCCAGTTATGGCTGCCAAACCACCAACTCAGCCGGTTGACTCTCTAGTGGGATCAAATACCAGGAATGGGTCTCAGACAACGGATGCCGCTCAAGGAGCTTCATCGCGCCGCACAGCATCCAACGGCATCCTTGGCGTTCAAGGGCCGAAAGCCACAAAGTTCGTCTTCGATGACCCCGAAGAGCTTCTTCGCAAGAAGCCTGCGAAGCATCAGTCGCGCTCGGTATCTCCCATGAAGGTTGATCCGCCTATGATAGAGGCTGCAGGTCCAGTAAAAGATGTCGTAAAGCGACCAGTTGATCGAGCTTTGAGCGAAGCTGTACTTGACTTGAATTCATCGTCGCCGTTGTCGAGCGTGCCGGATACCCCGGACCTGGACAGCTTGAATGGCAGAGCCAGCATGATAGGTCCGGCTATGTTGACACTGCCACCAGCGGCTATACCGACGCCTGTGACGTCTGTTCAAACGCCTGCATCACATCCCGAGACTGCCGCTGTCGATGCGCTTGGGCGTCTTCCGTCCGTACCAGCCTCAGCGACAATGCATCTTCCCGGTATTCCCAGAGTCGCAAGCCAGCCTGCGGAGTCCCCTCATCCTCCCACAGCTGTTCCATCCACAAATACCATCCTCCCCCCAACAACCCCCTCGCCCACGAAGAACAAAGACCTCTCCGTCATTACCGCTACTACCATGCTTCCCCCAACCACACCTTCGGCCCTCAAAAAGAAAGGCCCTGCTATCGACTACTCCCCCACTCGATGCCTCAAGCTACCTCGAAGTCCCGACCGCCTCGCCACCACCGACAATCCGGCCCTGAACGAAGATTGCAGTATTCAGTACGCTGTTGGAAAGACTGGAATGGTGAAGAATGGGAAGAGGGGAGAGAAGGTGGAGGTGGGCGTGTTGAGGCAGATTAAGTGTGAGAGGCAGGGGTTGTTCAGTGAGGAGAGTGTTGTTGTGGGCGTGAGATTTTTTGTGGCTGGGTAGGTATGTGTTTAGAGTGCGGTGGTATAGAAGGGAGAATTGGGGGATGGTGTGGAATCAAGGGGACATGTAGTATCCTCTGGTGGGATGGGATGTAGTTGTGGGTAATATGGGAAATGCGCGCATGTACGAAGGAAGTGTGAAAAGTGAGCGTCAGTCATGTACGAAGAAAGAAAGAAAAAAGAAAGGCAAAAAGGAAGTAATGCTAAACTACTACACGATGAACAAACTTCCAACCCCCCTCACTCCCGCTCTCTAACAGCACCATACCACACCACTCTCACGACTCAGTACACCCCAACATCCCGGTGCACTCTTCCTACAACTGCTGCCCTAATTGATGATTCCCATCTCCCCCCTCTGTCCTATTAACAAGCGTACCCGCACACTCATCAACCCTATCATCCTTCCAGTATCTGTACAGTAGGTCAGGCTTGTTATTTTTATTCACATGTCCCTCCCTCCCACATCCCCATTGTCCAACTTTACACAACCGGCCACACCGCACCCACCGGTCCAAGCTTGGTAGATCTTGTTGCCTGTGGAGATAATACGCCATATGCCTACAGAGACAGCCAGACGGTATCATTCAATCCAACAACCAGCACCTCCCCAGTCTTGTCTTCCTACTTTTGCGGCAGAACTGACGTAATGTAACGTAACTTGAGACCTGGTCCAACTTATCCCTTTCCTTTCATCAAACCCAAACCCCGGAACTCAAAGGCATGACGTGGTGTGGTGTGGTTTCTGCCCGCGGTGATGACTGACGGGTTTCGGATTCTCGTCTCGCCTTTGCGGATGTTGGTCCGGGGTTTGGAAACTTGTGCTTGTGTGTGCGGCGAGGGACGTTGAGAGTGCGGAGGAGGGAAGGGTTTCGTTTTTTGTCTAGGGGCGAAGATGGGGGGTGTTGGAGGACTTAGGGTTTTTGGGGGGGTTGACGGCGGCGTGGGGGATGGGTCGAGGGTTCTGGGGTTGGATCTCGTGGTCGCGTTTGCGTCCTTGTTCGACACGACGATAGCTTGGGATTGGGTGGCGTGGACTTCATTGGTGGGTTGGTAGGAGGTTGGAGGAGCGGGACGATGGGGAAGGGGCATAGGAGGAGGAGGAGGTAGGAGGCGGTGGGTGAATGTGCAACAGAGGGAGTTGAAGGACCTACTTAGGATTTTGGGGAAGGGCATTATGGGGGGGGATGGGGGGGGATGGTGAGGTTTGTGGGAAAGATGTGTGATAATGCATTTGGGGCGTTGGAGGTTGGGGGTTTTGTATGTTGGTACCTGGGGGGGTTGAAAGTATGAGACGTGGGGATTGAGTGAAGTGGAACTGGGAGTGCTGGTCTTGGGAAGAGTTTGCTGGTGCTGTCTTGGGTGGCTTGAGGTGTATGTGTTGTCTTAATATGAATGTTGTGGCAATGGGAGTGAGATGTTTGATAAGGTCGGAGATCGCAGATTTGTCCCTTGGATGCGAGGTCCTTGTAGAAGATGAGCAGTGTTGAGCTGTCTCACGGCCTGTACCTTCGGGCGTAGCACCCCAGAACTTCTGTCTTTCATCATAGCGAGTGTCGTTCTAGCGTGGAAATGTTCGATGCTAGTGCCCTACTAAGACGGGCTGTTGACCTCGTCATCGATAATTCCCGCCTGCCTGCCCGCCCACACACACACCAAAATACCCCTTACCCACGCCCTCGCCCACACAGTCCCTAATATCCCCTCCCAATATCAACTACCACTACTAAAATAATTACCCGCCCTATAAATACAATTACAATCACAAATCCCGCAATGAATACCAGTCCTGAACCTGAACGTGTGGCCAACGGCTGGGAGGCACCGTAAATTCCCTTCGTTAAGGACAAAAGTAAACAGCGCACGTGCAGTATTGGAGCCCAGACCCCACGTGTAGGGCAGCAAGAGCAAAAACCGTGAAGCGAAGCGACTTTTCTCTAAGATGGTGTCGGCTAATCTTTTTTACAATTTTTTACTTATTTTTTGAACAAAAAAAGTTTTGATTTTTATTGATGATAGATTGGTCACGTGATGTGCCACTATATGCCTATATGCATAAGAAGAATGTCCTCTCCTTACCATCTATAGCTGATAGCGCTATAATTAGAGGATGCTGGTAATCCCTCTATTAAGGAGAGAGTATCTATATGACTTAAGATAGGGTAAGCGGTTCATCGTGCGCATTTGCAGCGATGATGACCTGGGCACCTGGCATACCATAGGTACCATGGTACTTATGCCGTTGTATGGTTGGGAGGTTTAGCGCACGTAGTATAATAGATCCAATACTTCTATACAGTTCCATCTATGTAATAACCATCCATTCATAAGAGTATAAGTATTAAATACTTACATTAATGGCAGCAGCTAAGTATTATTATGTTGCATTGAAGGATACACAAGACGATAGTAAAGCTGCTGCTCACTGCAATGCCACATGGATGCGCACATTTGATGTTACATACTCGCGGAGCGTAGTGGATACGGCTGAGGTCAGAGTCACGTGCAAATCTCACCCCCAGCGAACCAATAAGGCCCTGACGATCATCTAAGAAGTGTGTTTATCAGAGAGGGTGGTAAAAAACGTGACTCCGACTCTACCCGTGCGTGTGAGTAGCAAGCTGTGGCTGTTACATAGCAAGCTGTGGCTGTGTGCTCAAGCGAGAGCGGGGGTGTAACAGGCAGCAGCAATCATTGTTCCCGGCCTTATAACTCTCATAAACGCCCAGTTATAACCCTCATCAACATTTCTCCTTTAGCCATGGAGCTTTCAAAGTCTGGTGTATGCCAGCATCCTGACATCCGTAGATTCCAAGCCCTCCGCTGCTGTCTCTTGCGGGTTTACATTACCATTGCCAATATCGGCAGGCTTATCAGGCTCTGAACTCGAGCGGAAGGCAGGTATAGAATGTCACTACGAGCCTCTGAACTACGAACTTGGACAGGAGATCAGGCTTCTCATTCTCAAGCCTGGCAACGACTCGGAATACCTCGAATGCGAGATTGTGCATGCCAACCTACTCGACAAACCAAAATACGAGGCTCTCTCATACACCTGGGCAACTGAGAGTGGAGACGATGCACCCTCAAGCCACATCATCTGTTCCAAAAGCAAATGCGTTATTCATATCACTGCCAACTGTGAAGCTGCGCTTCGACGATTAAGGCGGCAGACAGCGAGGAGAACGATATGGATTGATTCCATCTGCATTGACCAGAGCAATATCAAAGAACGCAATCACCAGGTCCGCCAAATGGGAACTATCTATGCATCAGCAGAGCAAGTGATTGTTTATTTGGGAGAAGAATGCAGAGCCAGCAGAGCGGTTTTCAAGTACCTCGCCAAAACTATCGTCATACGGCGGGACGAATCGGTCGACATTGCTTTTCCAGTCCGAGAAAGTATCCCTTCCCCAGAATTGGTGAAAGCATTTTTCTCTCGCAGGTGGTTTCATCGTGTGTGGGTTTTGCAAGAAGTGGGGTTAGCAAGACAAGCAACGGTTTTGTGTGGGGCAAAATCCTTGGATTGGTCCCTCTTCTCAGTCGATCGACTAAAACAAGGAGGTCTTTCGACCCAGGCAGTTGGAGGGACCACTCCCGGTGTCCTGCTTCTAGAGACAGATCTGTATAAGCAGAAACCCGACATAGTTGATCTTCTACACGCTGGCCGAAACGCCTTATCCGGAGACCCTCGCGACAAGGTTTTTGCGCTTCTCAGCCTTGAGAAAGAAGAAAGCAAAATGGAAATCTTCCCGGACTACTCGAAGCCGGTGGAGTGGATTTTCACCAATGTTGCCGTCCAATCGATCAAGAACGGAAGGTCCCTCGATATCCTCTCGCATGTACGTGGGAAGACGGGCTTCTGTCATTTACCTTCCTGGGTTCCCGACTGGACAGTTTCAACCAATCAGAAGCCGCTGAGGAATCAATTCAGCATGTCAGAATTGGCGGTTATGGAAGCCTGGGACTTCTCTGTCTCCGAATCCAGTATCCAAGACAAGTCCCAACAACATGCTTGGAAGGCCGAATTTCCAGTTCCGCATCTGTCGGTTTGGACGACCAAGCCAAAGTTTCAGACGGTATCCAATCGCGCGTTCGACTTCCAGTTCCTTCGGGAATGCCATCCTGTGGCAGATGTGTCATATCAGCTTTACAGGCGAGAGAACTTTTCAAACATGGCTTTGAGACCTCTGCCGATACGTATCGTCGTTCGAGGACATCGACTAGCAGTTGTTGAATCACTGCTAGTTGAGGGGGCCCATGAATGCTCTTTCTGTCCTTTACCACACAGGGAAACTCCTACATTGATATCTTCCTCGATGCTGTGCTCCAAAGAGATCGAGTTTTGGGGTAGAGTCTTTGGTGGTATGCCAAATATCACATCTAAAGGACAGAGGGGGAACCTTATCAACGTCGGCTTTCCCCCAGCGTTCGCAAGTTGGGCCACATGTCTGTCTTGCGGCCCTTCCAAGAACAAATGTGACATTGTGGAGGGCGACTTGGCACACTGGGGACTCGAGGCCGTGGGCGACATTGCAGACTTGGTACGCGAGGGCGACATTGCACACCGGGGACTCCCGGAGAGCGTGGTGTATCACGATGTTGAGGATTATTATGGCCGTTTGCGACCCGAGTTCCACTATTGTAGGGAAGAATTGGACGCTTTTCTTGAGCAGCAGAGACTTTTCGGATCTGGGAGGGTGCTTTTCTCAACCGGAAATTCCCTTGGACTTGGGCCTCCATGCTTGCGCGAAGGTGATAGCGTATGGCTTTTGGATAGCTCCAAGGTTGCTATTATCCTGCGCAAGGTTGATTCTCATTACATCGTCATAGGTGAATGCCACTTGCATGGTGCTCTGAGGCAATCTCACCCTTGCCCAAAGTGCGGAAAAGGTATCCAGCTAGCGAACGCGATCACGACGGAAACTATTCAGATCTGGTAGGACGGAAGGATCGCTGGACGTTTGGAATCTACCATATTGACATTCAGGTACTGTATTCAACAGACGGTGGAAATTATATTGATGTAAAGACGGCTACCTGAGTAAGCGGATAGCTTACCGGGTATTGCCGGCGGACGGAATACCACTTTCGGAGCCGGGAGTTTCGTTTCAACCTGCCTCCGCAATGCCACCTCCGATATCGTACCATCTGCACAACTTGTGCACATTTCCATATCAGTCCTATCTATACCATCGACTGTGTTCGGCGGATAACGCCCTCGATATCGGACCACCGACGAGCTGCTCAATAGGCACCAAGCACGAATTCTCTCCTCGAGCTCTTCCCCCAGTATGTGTTTGCATGCAGAACGTCGACCCCGGGTAATAGGATGAATTGCGACCCAATACCGGCTGTAATCTGGGCACCGGCCTCCTTCATATGGGCGAGGGATCAACGATGAATACGCAGTGCGCATGCACAATCGGGGATGCGACCAATAGCGAAAACTAGCCCCGCACTGGAAAGATACGCCCCATTCTTGATAGCATCCCCATATAGCATGCCCTGCATATTTCTCAAGCGGCATAAGATGGGCCTGGTCCCTAGAGAAGCAGGCAGCTGGATTTCAGAGCTCATTGTCAACTACACGTGACACAGCTTTACTCGCAGATTTGCAGAAGCGGCTACAATGGAAACGAAAGAGATAGAACCTCCAGCCGAAGTGCGCAAGCTTTCTACTCAACATGACAGCGCAGAGGAAGTGGCCGAGGCCATTGCCGTCGAGCACACCCTGACGTTTTGGAAAGCTGTGAAGTTGTATCCCAAGGCAATTGGATGGTCAATGTACTTTAGCTTGGGGGTGCTCATGCTTTGTACGACTCACACAGCTCCGTCTCATGCTTTAAAGCTAACTTTACAGCGTTCGACCCGCAGCTACTCGGTAATCTCTACGCTATGCCAGCTTTCCAACGAGACTTCGGATATCCATTCGAGGACGGCTACCTCATCTCTGCAGCATGGCAGACTGGATTGGGAATGGGGAATCCGATTGGACAGGTGGTTGGTGCACTAGCTGCCGGTTATCCCATGGAGTGGTACGGGAGAAAAAAGACGTTCAACGTTTGTGTCATTTTGGTAGCCGGGCTGGTCTTCATTCAATTCTTCGCTCGCTCACTCAAAGTCCTCCTCGTGGGAGAGCTGCTCGCGGGCCTCGTCCTTGGCGCATTCGTCGTCATCGCACCCGCATATGCTTCGGAAGTCACACCATTGGCGATGCGAAGCGTAGCGACATCCTACGTCAATCTCTGTTTCGTCACAGGCCAGCTACTCGGGAACGGTGTTACGGCGGCGACCAAAGATCTTGACAGCCACTGGGCCTATTCGATTCCGTTCTCACTCCAATGGTTTTGGGTCATTCTCATCATTCCGGGCATGTACCTTGCGCCGGAAAGTCCATGGTGGCTCGCTCGTCAAGGTCGTTACGACGATGCAGAAACATCTCTGCGGCGATTGTCAAGCAAGCACGTCAATGTCAAAGCCATCCTCGCCCAAATCATCGAAACCGACAAGCTTGAAACGCAGATGGAGGCGGGTAGTACATACCTAGACGTCTTCAGGAAAGTGAACTGGAGGCGAACCGAGGCGGCTATCGGCGTCTACGCTACCCAGGTCTTATGCGGTATATATCTCATCAACTATGGAACCTACTTCTTCAGCCTCGCAGGTCTGAACACATCCCAAGCATATTACATGGGCATCGGCTTCCTGGCGATTGGCTGGGTCAGCACCGTGTTCTCGTGGTTCCTCATGCAGAAGTTTGGACGGCGCATCCTGTACAATACGGGATTAACGTTACTTATGATCATCATGTTCCTAGTTGGCATCCTGGATGTCGTGCCAACAAAAGGTGCGATCTGGACCCAGTCGACACTGCTATTGGTCTGGAATTTTACATTCGACTGGAGGTACGCAAGCTATCTTTCCTACCCTACCCTATACGCTAACACCTTTCAGCGTCGGACCCGTCGCCTACGCCATCTTCTGCGAAGTGAGCGCTACCCGTGTGCGTTCGAAGACAATCGCAGTGGCCACCGCCATCCAAGCTCTCGTCGGTATCGTCATGACTGTCGCCATTCCCTATCTTATCAATCCAGATGAAGCCAATCTGAGAGGCAAACTAGGCTTTTTCTTTGGCGGCTTGTGCGTGCCGTGCTTGGTTTGGTGTTGGTTTAGGCTTCCGGAGATGAAGGGAAGGACGTACGAAGAGCTGGATATCATGTTCGAGAGGAAGGTCCCGACAAGAGAATTTGGCAAATATGTCATCTAGAAATGGAGACGCGGGCGCTCGATTATGAGGATGCGGAACAGGAACACAAACACATGACGCTCACGGGGAAATTGACATGCGTAATTGATACTGATTGTTGACGTCTTCTGCTTATGAATAGCCGCAATATTTCGTTTTCTTCTTCTCCGACCCGGAGCGCTCGGTCCCCTCTGTCTACCGCCGACTACATTGCATTCACTCTATGCCACCTTCGTACGAACGATTGATCCGACCTGCTCCTCGTTTCCAAGAAATCGGATCCTATTGTTTGGTGGCGAACTGTAGACTTCAATGTCGAGATCCGACTGCGACCTGATACACTAGAGTGCAATCGAAGGATAGCGTACGTTTGCGCGCCTGAGGTCAACGAAATCTATATGAGGGAGATGCTTTTTCGTTCCCCGTTAAGCCTTTTTTCTTCGCTCTGATCTTCTCATAGACTTCCAACCTAGACCCTTGATCTAGTTCAATCTGCCGTCGTACCACTTCTACTCTTTTACTAGACTTTTATGCCCTTCTAACTACTCTCGACAACACTTTACATATCCATCATGGACGGCAATGCCATCAAAGGGAACCCAGATGCCCTTCGAGACCTCTTCTTTGGCCCCATTGATACATGCAGTCCACAGAAAGACTTGGTTGGGAAGCACACCAAAAGGACGCGTTCGATAGATAGCATGCCAAGAGCGTCACTGGGCAACAGCCTTGGACAAAGAAGGAGTGGACTCCCTCCAGAATCCCTCCGGAGTTATTCCGGAGTTGCCCCACATAAGAGTTTCAAACGTACTAACTAATTGTATAGTAGCTTCAAACGCTGAAATGAGCTTGTTCCTACGTGATATATCAATTTCTGCGGAGCTAGCTAGTGCGTAGTGGCTCTTGGTGTTGAGCTTAGTATTAAGGTGTAGGGAGCAGTGATAGTTCTTAATTAACTACGTACAACAATATACCCACAACAAATCAACGTGAATTAGTTGATATCGCCGTCGCTACCAACAGAGCCATCC
>ML976995.1:354303-398841 GCA_010015675.1 Byssothecium circinans | reverse complement strand
AGCACAGCGTAGTCTTCTCCACGGAGAGTTGAGCCCTAGCTCACGGCAGAGCTCATCAACAGCGACGTCGTTTGACGAGGCATTGTCGAGTACAAAGTAGCCAACGCGGTCACGGATATTGTAGTCGTCGATTACTTTGAGAGTATTTGCGCAGAGGTTTATACCACTATGAGTATCTGGCATCTCCGTCAAAGCAAGTAGTGTTATTTGGCAGGCGCCACGGTGATCCACCCAGTGAGCGGTTACACTATTTATAGCTTTGCGACGACGAGAAGTCCATATATCAAACGAGAGATGTACTTTGCCGTAGGCTTCCGCGAGTATAAGTTTGATCTCCTGTTTGTGGTGATAGTACTCCTGTAGGACCCACCATCAGAAGGTGCGGTTACTAGGAATCAACTCCCTCTAGGCAAAGTGTTGCAGGCGAGCAAATATTTGCTTGAAGTGAGGACTATCAACTACCCGATACAGAATGTTCTCGTGAACAAGCCAGCAGAGGATGTCTCGCTTGAGGGTCTCAGGACTTAGTATGTCCAGAATAGTGTTTGCCACCTCTTATTTATCCTTGTTGGTTATATCCACTACTTTCTCCAATGACTTAGTTGGTACTCCCAGATTGTTTTTAGCAACAAAGGTCTTCTAATGAGCTGATCAAAAGTGGCCCAGGACGCCAGCACCTCCGCGGGTAATAAGAAACTTGCAATTACCGCTAGGAACTTCTAGGTAACACGTCTTACATAAGAAGTACTCCTCGTCAATAAGTTCGCCGTCTTTTGTACTGGTAGTACGTTGTATAGGGACTCTGTACTTCCACCACTATGCTCGCGTTTTCTTACTGTATGAGAGCTTACGGCAACTAATGAGCTCAGGGTGTTCCCATACTACCCAGTCGTAGTCGAACGCGCCTTGAAAAACGCCTCTTGTGCCACCAAGAAGCACCTCTACACTCTCACTGTTTGTCTCTTGGAGTGATGTGGGCACAGGGATATCCGCAGTGTTGAGTTTAGTGAGTGAGCCAGCGCTCTTATCCTCGAAAATCACCACTTGAGTACTCTCAGGAGTATTGAGAGAGTTGACGGAAGCCATAGTAATTAAATCAGGTGATAAAAGTATATTGTAGTTAACAAAAACGTATTGCGCGGGATAATATGGGTGTATAGAGAGGTGGCGACGGGAGAGTTGACGTCTCTCGTGTATTAAAAAGCTGAAACACCGACGGCATCATATTGAGCACGTGATAAGTAAATCACCAATCAAATACCACTATTTCGAATCAATACTCCTTAAAACACTACGGAGGGATTCCGGAAGGAGGGATTCCGGAGGTCGCGAAAGGAACTCCCTCTTTGCCTATCACTGCTGGGCAAACACTTCAAGATGGCGTATTCAACTGACAGTCTTCCGCCACGATTGCTTCATAAACGACCACCCGGATCTCCAAAAAATGCGGCTTTGGATAGCAAGCTGCCTAGGCTATTGGATCCTTCGACGGGAGCCACGGCAGACAAGGAGACACCTCTCGCGCCACAGCATCCGGTGAGTTTCATCGCAGACAGAAGGCTTCCGCGTCGGCAATTGTTCGGATCTATCAATGCAGTGCTAGCGAATGGAGGCCTCGAAATCCTATCCCAGGCACAAAAGATAGGCGATAGGAGCCCGAGAGGCACTCTGAAGAACACAATGTCGAGGGAGAATACTGAAAAGGTAGATTCCGCTGTTGAGAGCAAGCCACCACGCACAGAACAGGCAAAGGCATTAGAAGATGTATTGTCCATGAATAGTTCTATAACTGTCCGGAGTCCGCCAATACGGAAGGTTACTTCAGATGGCTCCCTAGCGAGCAGCAAGTTAACTTCACCTGTACAAATCAGTGCCCCAGGAAACGGGGATGCGGAGGTTGGACACGCCGCACCTAGTGGAACCCGCTTGAAACGAAGGGTCACCCAAGATAGTGCCCTAGAGAGCACCAAACCATCGCCGCCGGTACCAGACGTTGCTCCCAGAATCGATCATACAATAGCCAAACGCCCTGACCCGGTCCGCACTCCTTCGATCAGAAAAGTCACATCAGAAGGCTCTCTTGGCAATGCTTCTCGACGTCGTCCGAACCAGTATGTAAAAATATCAGCCATTTTTAATCAGCAAGTTCCGCGCCAAGGACGCACAAAGACTGCAAAGAGCGTCAGCAATCTGCGATACGACGCTTCTGTTATTGCGGAAGAGCCATCGGCGGAGGAATATAATCACAACCCTCGCAAAACGCGCCCCTCTCCACGGAGACATGAGCGTCAACAATCTGTTAGCGAATCGCTAAAGACAGCCTACACCCGGTTTCGGAAGAAGTCGATATCCAACGTGAAGTCTTGCCCAGTCGTCCACGCTCTTGAAGCTCTGCTACCAGAACCTTCGACGAAGGAAAAGGATAAAGATCAAGATGACAAGCGAGAGCGGTCTGCTACTGGTCTTGCTAATCCAAACAATAGCGAAGGCTCCCTCACTGGTACTTCACGGACGCCCTTTCACGCTCATTTCCACAGGAAGTCGAAATCAGACGCGAAATCTACGCCAGAAGGTCAGAACTCAGAGACCTTGCAAGCGGAACCTTTGACTGGAGGTGGGGAGAAGAGGCTGGAGAATGAACATGACCAAGCAAAATTCCTCACCATTCCAAAAGCTGATTCGGATCCGTCCAATAGTGGCCCTTTGACCCCGATGCGCACTAACTTCTGCGTAGACAACAACGGTGTCACTCAGCTCAAGAACCACCCTACTCATCCAAAAGAAGAGCGCAAAAAATCTCACAATGGCTCGCGCAAGCCATTCCTCGATCATTTCCGTAACAACAGCATAACAGAAACCACCACTATCCCCACCCCCAGCCTCCCCTCCGCTCTCAAAGCCCAAACCACATTCAATGGCGACCTCCGCAGCCTAATCAACTTCCCACCCCTTTCCTTCGAACAGCACTTTCCCCTCCTAATCCGCATCACACAATCTACAATAACCACCCTACGAAACCAACGCTACGCCGCCATGAAATCCACTCAAGGAAACTTAATAACGCCCTCGCAACTCAATCTCGCCCGCTCCCTCAGCGCCAGCGTCCACCTCTGCAAACAAACGCTCCAAGCCCTCGAGCAGCGCAGCGAAGAACATACAGCCACCCTAACCATGACCCGTGAAATGCTCAACACGCTCGCCACCCTGCACCAAGTGCACTGGTACAAACTCGACGGCGAGAAAACCTTCGCCCTCGAGCGCCTCTCGCTCCTAACACCGCACTCCTACAAGCGCCGCAAAGACGGGTACTCGCGCGCCGAGCTGCAGAAATTGATCGACGGCGCTCACACCTACTCCCGCGATCTCAAGGATATTCAGGACCAGATCCCGGAGCTGATATCGTATGCCAGCGCCGTGGCGCATTGTTTTGCGGCCTTGGGTGTTGTGGCGGAGCGCGAGGAGAAGGATGTGGATGGGATGGAGGTTAATGACATGGTTGTGCAGGGGATGGAGCAGAGTATGCGCGTTTTGGGGAAGGGGTTGGAGTTGATCGCGGCGTTGTTGAGGGTGTTGTATAGGGTGGATGGGGATGCGTATTTTATAGTTAGTCGGATGGTAGCGGTGAGGTTTCCGGATGGGCATGGGGTTTTGAGGGAGGTGGTGCGGAGGTGGGAGGGCGGTGGAATTGGGGTGAGTGCGGGAGGGGGAGAGCCTGGGGGGATGAAGAGGGAAAAAAGACAAGGAGAGTGGGGGTGAGGTAGGGGTGGAGGTGGAAGCGCAGTGAATGGGCTGGATGCTTGCTTCCTAGCAATTTCCCATATGTTTGCCGACTCGGTTGTTGGGCAGCAGGTTTTGCAATCAGTTTGTAGGTAGCAAACGCTTCCCATTTCATTTATAAATAAGCTCCTCAGTCCCTCATCTTACAGTATCACTGCAGAATCTTGACGGGATTTCCAACTCGAAGAAACCTGTGAAAGCGAACCCGGACTTCCAACCCAGCCACAAACCAACCTCATAACTCCCAACCCTTCCATCATCCCTCATGTCCCACCCTCAAACGACCGACCTGTCCATCTTCAAAGACTTCCCACCAGCATTATTGGGCGAATGTTTCGTTGCGTCCATCCAAGCCCAAGCCATACCCGACGAACTGATCATTGCGCGTGCAGGTGGCGAGAACAGCCCTCTGTCCATTGCCGCGGAAGCTGTGAACAAACGCGCCGACCACATCACCGACAAGTTCAAGCAAGTCGTCCCCATGTACCGCGACCTCCTTGCCGTCTCACATGGATCCACGAGACAGTGTGGTATCAGCAGTCCCGTCTACGGCGTGAAAGCGCTCGAAAGGTGGATACGACATCGGCAAATATGACAGCGGAGGACCTGGAGTATCACCAACTCGTCATCAAATTTGCGGATCTCTATTAGAAGGACGTCGAAGGCTTGGTTCAAAAATGTACCGACGCTACGAGCTCTATATCTGGCCTCTTTGGCAGTGACGGTGAGCTGGACAATGAGCGTGGGGCGGAGAAGGCTGTGGCTCTGTTCGACATGGCTCCGACAATTATCAAGAGGCTTCATGCTTCCTTGCATGCTGTGGATTCCAAGTTGGCTGAGGCGAGCGTTGGGTTGGTGCTGAGTACACATCGAGATGCGGCGCGGTTGGCGAACATACCAGCCCTTTTGGGGGTGACGGATTATTGAACGGGGAATAGGTACAGTGATATGAGAGAGACATGGCGATGGATAGCTGGCACAAGATAGAGTCCGTGAATGAAAATTCTTTCTCTCCAAGGTAGACATCGCCTGTGATCCCAGAATCACCCCAGCAACGCCTCAGAGCGACTCAGCAGCGCGTTTGCACAAGGCCGCTAACCCAACGCTTCGAGCAGAACTCTTCCCTCTATAACTCTCCACGTACCCTTCATCAACACAACCCTCATTTCATTACAACAAACTAGCTCCCATCATCACTACACACCCCTCCCACACAAAATGTCCAGCACAACCTTCACCACAATCCGCGACCTCATTCTCAACCCCCCGGGCAGCACGATTCTCCCCACTCTCCCCCCTATAATGCGCGCCCGCAAAACCCTCCTCAAAACACTCATCTCAACCCACAAAACGGCGCGCCAAAATCGCTCCCTTTTCCTCACCGGCAACGTCGTCAACAAGACCGGTTCCAGCGAAGCCGTCCTCCAAACCCGTGCGCAACACGTCATCCCCATCTACGAATCCCTAATCGCTCTCCACGAGAAGCAGCTCCGCACTATGGACGACACCTACCGCACCTTCTACCAGCACTTAGTCGACGGCGTGCGGTGCTATGCGCGCCCCGAGGCGCTGAGGTCGGAGAGCGATGTGCTATTTATTCGTGATGCGAAGGTCTGTTTGGATGAGCTGGAGTATGGGATGTGGGAGTGGTCAGAGAAGGTGGTGGAGAAGATGGAGGGGTTTGGGAAGGGGGTGGGTGTTAGCTGGAAGGAGGCGACGATGATGCTGCAGCCCGGGGTTCTGGGGACGGATCCGGCGATTGGGGCGTATGTTACGAAGTTGAAGGTGGGGAGTGAGAGATTGGTGGAGTGGAGGAGGAGGTATAGAGGACAGGGGATTGTGAATTGAAGTAAGTAGGTAAGTGCTTGGATTGGAGGTTTGAGAGTGGTGGTGAGGTGGGAGGCTATGGTTGGGTTTAATATGCGCTTGGTAGTGGGTGGGTTGCTGTCATATAATATGACGGTGGAGGTATTGGAGGGACTTGTTTTGCTGCTACTGCCGGCGGCAATAGTCTTTGGAAGATCGATAGAGGCTCAGTGAGTGAATTGGAAGATTAGGCGCTCACTTACAGTCTTTTACCACGTCTCCCTACCCTCCACTTCACTACAACGTGAGGAAGGATTCAATAAAAGGATCTGTATTATGATACTCTATTTGTTGTTGGACTCCCATCACTATGGTTGTCATGCGAAGCCTTCTCCTTCCCTTCTTGCGCGATTTGGCCCGAAGTGGTTAGCGTCAACGCAACGGGCAACAACGCGTGCTCGAACACTTGCTCCAGATTACCGTCAACTTCTGTTGGGGCCCACCAGGTATCGCTAAGGTGATTGTATTGTACGGCATCTGCGTGGGCTTTCAAAGCTTACTCAATTGTTCTGCAGATGGCATACAACTATTTCGCTCAGCCTGGCGGCTACCCAAACCCTCCTCCGCCGTATTTGCCGCCGCCTGTCTTTTTACAACCACCGCAAACGATCCCATCCCCACAGCCCACATATACGTACGCCGCTCCTCATGGTTATGCTGTTGCTCCTCCCCCGCAAGGATATCAGATGCCGTCTGCGCCTACATATCCTCCTCCCTCTCCGGCCTATCAAACTCTTCCACAATCAAACATTCCCGTCAGTGTACTCCCACAGGCAGCCATTCAGCAACAAGCTGCCGCGGACGAGCCTCATGTATTAGTACCCAAGCAGACATGGAGAGAGGACTGGAATGAGCGGAAGAGGCTTGCGGGAGAACGAGACATGCTTACTTTGAGCAACGAAATGCTCAAAGAACAGAAAAGGGAGCTGCTAGAACAGACAGAAAAGCTCAAAAAAAAGATGAAAGAGCTAAGGGAAAAGAACGGCCAGCTACAAGAAAAGAATGACGAGCTTCGGGAAGAAAAGGACGAGTCGCAAGAGCAAATCGCTGCGTTGACAAACTTTCAATATTGGTGGACTTTATCCCAACGTGAGGTTATCGACCTTCAAAGCAACCTTGATGAAGTAAATAAAGAACACGATCTGCTCTTGGAGCAGTACGATGAGCTCGAGGAAGAGTGTGCAGACATTGAGATGAAGAGGCAAGAATATTTCTGGGAGAACAGGAATCTCAAAGAGAGGACAATCAAGCTTGAGGAGTCACTGAGAAGGGAGAAATGCTCACACGACACGCAACAAGAGAATTTCAGACGAGAGCTGGAGGCGAGCCGACGAACGATTGCCGCACTTCACGAGGTGCAGGATATGGATCATAGCTTCATCCAGACTGAGCTCATGCTTTGCGCCCCCAGCATCGAGAGACCCGATGTCGCACTCGAAAAGATTGAAGACATGAATACCAGAATTCAGTCAGACTCACCCCGTAGGTCTTTATACCATCTTTCTTGATATCTTCACACTAACTCCTCAAGGTCTCTCCAACGCCGAAGCCCTTGATTCCCTTCTGTCCTTCAAGCGTGTGATTTTGCCTTCTTCTGTGGGGCCTTCGAAAGTCATGAAGAACAGAATGCTTTACTCGCATGGCCGCGCCGTCTCGGAAGCGTTTCACGAACTCCTAGGAACAATCAGAGCGCCCAATTTTCAAGCCCCGGAGCTTCGTTACGTTAGTGGATCCATCACAGAAGGCTCAACAAGCAATAGACGTGACAAAAAGGGATTGGAGGTCATGGCTATCATGGAAGCAACTTCTGAGGAACCTCAAGTTGGCCGATTGTCGAAAGAGAACAAGGAGCTTTCGGAAAATACGTCCATGCGCAGAGTGCGCCCAAAGCAAGACATCGCCTTGGATCCGCACCGAAACTCCCTTGGAGCTCCCCCTTTGACTTTGCCAGACCACGATATCGAGCAGCCGGCTGTACCTATGGGGAGATGCCCATGCAAGCAGAGCCCGCCTTGCTCGCTCTGCACAGCATCTATGCAGAACATTATGGGCTTGAGGTCTAGAACTCACGAGAAGTTTGCCAGGAAGTTTCTGAAAAAGAAGATGGAGAAGTGATGGTGATCGGGAGAGTATAGCTCTTTGGCGTATGTTCGTAACCGACTCAGCGCTAGCATAGCCAAATGTTCGAGGTCTCTGTATCTGTGATGGTTGAGCCGGGACTTCAGTCGGATATCTCTGATGTTGGCGTTACTTAGCTATCAAAATGATTATGCTACTGAGGATGTTCATGCTTAGGGCCCAGCCCCACGAGTATATATTTAATGACGAGTACGAGCATAGTGAAACGCGACCGCCTTCTAACACCTCAGACATTGTTTGATACGTATTACATCAGATACTCCGTTCGGGAACTAACTCCTGCCCATTTTTCCCGCTCCTGCTACTAGTAAGTATAACGTAAGTAACCGAGCACACTACTACGCCTTTCTCACCTACGTCTTTGTAAATTACCTTTATAGTTGTGGGCCCGCCTTCTCTATTTTAGAATATACTCCAGATGTCTGCCGCAATACAGCTTAACCCCAGATTCATCGCTAGCGAGGCTTCTGAAGGTGGTACATTAGGATGAACATATTTACTCACCTCCGCCCCATAACTCGCACGGATAAGGGTGGCGCCATATCAGTAGTAAGCCTCTGTCGGACGCAGGTTAATCCGCTCCGCTTACGTAATCGTTCATCCTAAGTCGTTCGAGTTCTGAGGCCGGTGCGCCTCATCGTGTTTTTTCCTTGTGTTGGTACCCTACTGTACTCAGTACTAGTGGCGATGATTGCTCCTTCTTTGATCAGTAGTAAGCCACTCAGCACCCTCTAGAGAACCTTCCGCATCTATCTACACAATAACCTTCTCCACTGCTTCCACTCTCGCGCCATTCATAAGCACTCGCACTCTAATATCCTTTGAAAGGGTCCTTGTTTGATTCGAAGCAATGTCCACGTCTACAATAATAACGGTATCGGGACGCACGCCTCCACCTGTTGGCCCACTTCACACAGAAAAGTGCAACCAGCCAGGCTTCCTTCGCATATTATCGAGCCCAGAAGAGGACTGGGATCAGTTCCTACTCTTAGGCAAACGTATTATTGACAACGAATAAATAAGACCCTACTAGGCGCTACCTCCGACATGCGTGATATATCAATGGGAGATGACGTGGGAAATAGCGGCTTGCAAGCTTATTCAGCCAAGTCTTGTGGCCATATATCCCATAGAGAATGCCTTGCAAAGCGAGCGAATGGCTTAGGCAGGAGGAACTTGAAGTGGTGCCCGTAATTCTCGACGATGGTGTATAATTGTCGCACTCGCTAGCATGAGTGGCTGAATGAATAGCGAAGCAAGCATACCTTTGTAGAAAGGTAGTGTATCTCACAGATTCACAAAAGCCTACTCCCTGGGCAAAGTACCGGGCACTGTATATACTCTAGATGAGCTTTGCAAAGCGCCTGTGTCAAGATTCTGCTACGGCGATGAGTGTCCGAGAGGCTGTGCTGGCGGAAGAGTGGTCGATAATATGCGCATCTCAACTACGGGAAGTATTTCCCAACTTTTGACACAATGCTGTACGAAATGCGTTCTCTACTAAATATGGACCTGAATATCCCCTTGGTTGGTATTCGTAACATGTTAGCCTTAGTCTTCCTTCCGTATCCTCCCTCGCTGCTCCAACGGCGGAAGGCTGTGAACGCAGATGACTGATTATGCGCTTATAGAATTATGATGGCTCATAATACAGAGTGTATCGCATGGTGAGATACACCTGGGAAGCTTGGACCGCGGAAATGTCTTTGTCACGTGATCGATATGTGCTCCGTACCGTGAGCTTACCAGTGCAGAAAAGGTCTGCATGTAGCGCAACGCCGGTAAAAGGTGTGCGGTAAGGGAGAAATCCGTCTCTCGCGGTGATCAAAATTAAGAAATAGCCCTACTCCGTACTTTGTAAAAGTGAGCCAAGGTGGATACAATACGCTTCGCATTTTACGATTGTTAAGGCGTTAACCCCTGCTATCACGTTTCAACGACTTGCGCATTCTGATTAGAGACCAAACGAATTGAGATTGACCCCGAAATCCTCTGACGTGAAGTGAAGGAAGGATGAAAACTCATCTCCAAAAGCGCCACCCATAAATGCGCCCTCATAAACATTAGCCGTCGGGGATATGGTGGAGTTAATCCCCATATTGCGATCAAGGTCAGTTTGGTCATTACCATTGAGAGACCCAGTAGCCATTGGTCTCGTTCTCGCCAATATCATTTTCTCCAATCCATCAGCCATCAGGTGAACGAGGTGCCACTTGCCCACAGCAGTGGAACGGAATTGTTGTACAGCTTTCGAGGTGAGGTCGTAAATGACCATATCTTCAATGTACTGGCCGCTATGTTGGGCAGCGATCTTGAGAAGGAACACGCAGGCGAATGCAATCATCGAGTGGAGGTAATGCGGTATACCAACGAGTCCTTCGCGGATATCGTAGTCGGTTAGCAGCATCTCGATTGTGGAGGTGGCTGCTGAGACCGCCTCTGCTGCACTTTCCTGGAAGTGAGGGGGTACCGAGCCTCCTTTCAATCCACGGAAGACGTGCGAATGAAGGCGTAGCTTCGCAAGGTGGGCGTGGAGTATGACACCCTTCTTGGGAAATTCGCCGATGAATTGGCGATCTTGGAGCAGCTGCGTGTTCCAGTACCCCATCCATTGATCGATCTGTCGGCTGAAGTTGGCTAATTGTGGAGCAAATGCCTGCGGTACCGGCTCACCCGTGTCTGGTCCAAAGATTTCCCGGACGTTGCTCATGATGATGAGTAGGGCCATCTGACTGACCATGCGCTTGTCCGACTCGTTGAACACGGGTGTTTTCGTTAATTGCTCCCAGCCAGATATTGAACCGTCTTCTCGGACGATAGATGGGCGTCCGTAGAGAATGGAAAGATGATGATCGCATATATACAGAATGTACCATATGCGCATGCATTCCATAGCCTCTTCACTACCAGTTGCCAGGACGCGATGGAAGTTGCTGCTGAGGCTGACTTCGGTAGCTCGTCGAATAGCATAGCCCGAAAGCGTCCAAGAGATATCGTGAAGCCAGTATGCGCCGATACACATGGCTCGCATTTGATCCCGGTTTATCCGTCGTTCGAACATGGAAGCGGCCATCAGTCTTTGGAACTCTCGCTTGCACACCCCATAGAGGTGGTTGCTCATTGGATCATGCAAAGCGGCCACTGCACAAACACAAGCGGTCAAGATGGGACAGCCGCGACGCAAACTCTCGAGATCTCGGTACTTCCCGCCTCCACCGATGTTGTACATGAAGTGGTCAATGCGACCGAGGTAGAGCGTCACCAGACGGGTAGCGTCTTCCGCGCTGACAAAGCCATTGGATATGAAGTCATCCACCGGAGTTTTGGACGTTATTTGAAAGGGCGGTCTGTCTTCTCCTCCAGCATCATCTGAGCGTAGGGCTCTGAGTCTAGTTATTTGGTATAAAGATTCGATAGGAACATGCGGTACTGCATCTCCCCGCGGCGATATCCGTGGTGAGTTGTCGCAGGACGGTCCAGCTTCTTCTCTATCCAAAACTTCCACATGAGGCGATGTTTCCGTGGGGCCGGTGGTATTTGTTCGCAGTGCAGGAAGCGCCGGGAGTTCTAGCCTGGAGAGTGCTTGTTGCAAAGCTGAATGAATGCTAGTGAGATCGTCAATGACGGTGTGTTTCCATTCAGATCTCTCTTCGATTAGTGTTTGCAAGCTCTTGTTCAATACGCAGGACAGATTTCTCTCCGTACACCTTTTGCACGGGGGTCCTTGATCCATAATACATTTGATCTAGATTATGAATCAGTTACAACTGCTATAGTAAGTTGGTAGATGTATGGAATTGCGACTAAGATACCTTTTGTTTTCGGCATGCCACGCAGGCCTTCACCTTCCGCGAGATACTCGGTGCAGGTGTCGGGATGTTCATACTGGGCACTGAAGGCTTGGGACGAGTTGCTGGCGACTGGGTTGGTACTGCATCGTTTTCTTCGTTCGCCTGAGTCCAGTTCCGCTTCGACGGCATATTCAAATACGTTCAAATGCCACTCCCCTGGGGGGTTTCGGAGACAACATATGTCCTTGCGCTTGGTATGCGCGCGGTGTTGCTGGCTGTGATGAGCCGTCGTCGGCCCGATATCACTGCCCAGACGGAAGAGTGAAAACAGGGCGGCCCTTTATTAGTCAGCATACATTCCATTAAAATTTTATAAATGTTGCCGTAATGTAATGCAACATTAAAAACAAATATGCAAATCTAATACATAGTTTCCCCTAGGCTGTTCAAAGCGGAAGAGGCATGTCTGAGGTCACGTGGGTTCTCGGCACCTGACACGCTAGTGACGCTACATATGTAGCTTCTCAAACCTTCAAGCTACAAGACGAGACGAAAGACTATCCACGCGCCTCCACGGGGAATACCATGTTACCTGGTGCCCTCGTTCAAGCTTACATCCTTTAGGATGATTTGAATAGTCTCAAACAACGCTCACTCGAAGATGGATATGACGCGTGACGTCAGCTAGGGTCTTTTAGGCCCCCAGCCTTACGGACTCGACATCTTCACTGCCCGAAACCTCCATCAACCCTCAGCGCGCCTCTAATCACCGTGTAAGTTCTTCATATAGAAGGGTCTCTCAGCAGCCAGATCTTACGCGTTACCACGAGCGATAAGTTGGCCGTTCTTTTCGCCGTAAGCGAAATTCGCAATTCTTCGCGCATAGCCACGCCCCGTACTGTGGCTTAGCAGCTGTCAGATGGGGGCGGATCCTTCGACATCCATGTGGTATATCTCACGTCCTTTGCCCTCATTGAAAATACACCTAGACGCTTCTATCACGAAAACATGTCGACAACAACGCCTACCGCACAGTACCCGTCACCATATCCATCGCCATATCAGCAATCCACAGCACAGTTCGCAGACAACAGACAGTCGCCACCCTCGCAATACGAGCAACAATACCTTATCTCACAAAGAACATCCCAAGCGGACTATGTACAACCCTACTATGGTGCGGCGCCAGCCCCAGTGATAGCGGAATTGCCGGCTTTGCTACCACCAGCGCCGCCAACTACAACACCACAGGAACAGCTGAACGAAGACGAGCTACTCGCGCACAAGCTTCAAAATCTCGAGGTAGAAGAGGCTAGACGAAGATCAAACAGTCTACTGAGTGCCCGAACGTCCCAGCCCACATTACGCGCCCCAGCACAACCCTCTCTACGTACTCCATCACAACCCGACCTCCGATCGAGTTACTTAGAGCAGCCACGGCAAGTGAGATCGCATTCTCATAGTGTATTCACACCTGCTCCATTTGGACCGAATTCATTGGGACGACCACATTCTCACAGTGTATCATCACCACGTTCACCACTAGCGCCATATGGACCCGATTCTTATGCTCGACCGATTAGTTTGGACCCAAGCACCCTTCCGGAAGTCATAGCTGGGCCTCCTCCAGCATCTTTCGATGAGGGATATAATCCCCCAGCAAACTACGTAGCACCAAGTTTGCTCCCAGAAGTTGTTGGCTCACGTTCCGCGTCAAGCAGAAAACTACCGGCTATAGCTCCACCGACAGCACATCTTCCACCTGCACCTAGAGATCATTCCTCGCTTGCGAAATATCTCGAGCAACATCGCCAAGTGCCGTACCCTCCACAATGGATTCTGTTTCCTGCAATTGCCACATTCTACGGGGCTTCTGTTCGTGCACCCAAAGCCGAAAGCTGGCTCGACACACCAACGTCCCAGCAATGGCGTACTGTACGTTTTTCCGAGCACGCCAGAAAACCAACACAACCCGCCTTTGAACTCACCTTCAAATCGAAAGGTGGAACCTTCAGAGATCCTCAGTATACGTGGACTATGATACCGGAGCCGCCCAAAGGCAAAGTTAAAAAGATGGACAATTGGACCTACAGACTGAAAATGGACTCGGAAAACAAGTTTCGGAAAATGGAGACGCTTTTCCCAGCGAAGGGGAAATATATGATTACGACCTACGTCCATGCGGCAAACTATGATAGTCTTCGGTTCGTTGGACCAGACGGCCGCCTCTATTTGTGGGTGAGCCACGCGCCAGTCACCGCCATGCACGGTGCAAGATACGATTCTCTACGACATGCGCTCTTCGCTGCACACGGACAGAATGACCCGCTATACGGTGATATAGTCGCGGATCATGCCTATTGGGACGGCTTCGTAGATTACGACGAATTTCATATCGGCACTAAATGCGCAGGCTGTGGCGCATCTCCAATACGCGGGCTACGCTGGAAGTGCAAAGCCTGTCTCGACCACGATATTTGCGAATCATGCCGCGGCATCCGGGCTTCCGTCAAGCCATCCTGCTCCTTCACCCTCGTCAATTTGCCTGACGAAGCACTGCATATCCGCTCCTCCACCGTCGATCCAGCCCTCGTCATTGCCACATTACAAATCTTGAAGGACTGGGAAAGGCATACGATGCGGCGAGAGAAGGCGATTGATCCGAACGGGTTTGAGTTTAGTGAAATAAGAGCGAGGAAGGGCGATTTGGGCCGACTTAGCTATTGGAAGAGTAAGGATTTCGATAAGAAGGGGAACATGAAGATGGATGGGCAGGTCTCTGGGGCCGTTGTGAAGTTCCGGGAGCTGGCCAGTGCGGTTGGGGAGGCCGCAGGCGCCTTGGGTGACCTTGCTGGAGATGCCGGGTCGGGTGGTGCGGATGGTGGTGGGGCGGGAGATGGAGGAGGTGGTGGTAGTGGGGGAGGGGATGGAGGAGGCGGCGGTGGAGCTGCAGTTTAACAATGCTTACTCGTTCTTCTATTATTACAGTATAACATTGTTTATAGGAAAATAGTATGTCTCCTTGCATTAACATTAACTTAATTAGTGCTTCTTATGTTATTATAGAGGGAGTGAGATGAGGATGGTGAGTCATAGAAGGTAATGGTATAAAAGGTTGAGGAGAGCATTTTTTCGTAGAAAGGTCACCCAAGGAAGTCACGAGTTTGTAAAAGCTGATATTTCAGGTAAAGTACTGGGCCTTATATATACCCTCTGTACGTGTTTCAAACTATTCTCGTAGAGAAAACATGGAACACCGAGCGCGTATAAAAAAAGTGAGAAATTGTGTATTAAGAAAACTGCTAAGAAGGATGCTGAAAATAGAATGTGCTGATGGAGTGTGCTAAAGCCAGTCTAAGAAAAAGGGGCATAAATGGCAATAAAGCCTGAATCCGGCGAAATCCTACACAGTACGTGTGTGCACTGATGTGTCACTCCCGCCATATCTCACGTACAGTTATATGTCAGACTTCTTGCCACGCCTTCCATAGTATGAGCCTGCTGCAATGTTGCGACACTTCTGTCGAAGAACCGTACCTCACGCTTCCCGCGACGAGGATGATGGCTCGCCTTGACTTAGGCCAGCAACCGCTCGGTCATGCGACTTTCCACTTCTTGATTTTTCACCATCTTTATCGTTGCCCTCCGGCACCACCAAGAGTCCGTGTTTGTACAGAGCGGGGATGACCATGATCTCGGCGTCCCCCATTGTTGGAAAGAGAGCTGGTGCCACGGCCATGAGTCTCTCGCACCAATTCTTCGCCACTGAGTTGACGTACAGATCTCCATAATATCGAAACTCGTGATAATACTCCGGTACGGGGTCATCTCTATTTTCTCCTGTGATATGACCTCCAATGCTTTCAACTTTTGAAGCAAGCTCAAGCATGAATAGTGAAAAAATCTCCAGAACATACTCAACATCTAATGGTCTCCACACCTCGACGGCTATCTCGGTAAACGGCGGTCTTTCTAACTGATATTTATCATCTTTCTGAGACGGCACTTGTGTCGCTGTAGTTCCATGATCAAGCTTAACCGCCCTGGATATGCTGTCATTAATGGCAGCAGAGCAATTTGAGCATTGCAAGAGTGGATCCATCAGCTGTTGGAGATCCATAGGGACGTCAAAATACTCGCTATCTTCAGAATTTTTGAATGGGGCTTTAAGCAACTCGTCGCAATTTCTGCACACAGTGGTACGTGCTTGCTTCATGCAATGTGGGATTTCGAGATTCAGAGAGGAATATCCGAGCCCGAAAATAGGTTCCATAGTCAAATCATAGTGTCTAATTAGGCTAGGGGCAACAGGACGTCCGTCAGGCTTTGGTATATAGACAATTGGTTGTCTCATCCAGAGGGGTAGTTCTTTTAGTGCAACAGCAATGTTTGTTGGCTGAAATGATGGTATAATGCGAAGGCGGCCTTCTTCCTCTCTTGTATCGTCTAGGTTGTAGAGTTAGTTTTACTGTTGGACTGTCTTGGTACAGTATCTTTGACAATCTATGGGAACTCACACTGCCAATGACGGTGCGAGAAGCTACACAACGAAAGCTCCAAAATATTCAGGATCATCTCTATTTGTTGTTCGCTGCGTTTCCCCGCCGTGATATTAATCTCGTACTTGACGGTTTCCAACACGTTTTTCGTGTCGACATTCTCCAGCGAATCTTCAACTCTCTTGGGAATAAGACGGGTGAGATAAAGACACCATGTCAGAGAATTCGGTGGCGTCTCAAGATGTCTCCACTGAACTTCGCCAGACAATACTATTGTCATTAGCGCAGTTATCGCTTGTACTAATTGATCCAGCATTTCGGAAACCATGAATTTTTCGGAGGCATCGCTCTTTTGAGAGAGTTAAGAAGTGATAGGACTGAGTCGGATTCATCGATGCAAGCTTTATTCGTGAATGCTTTGGTTTGTGGGTATGAGCGGCATCCAAAACCGCGAAACCCGCCAGTAGCCACCTCAAAATATGGGCCGCTAATTTTTCGGGACACGAAAAAGTCATGAATGATCGTATCTTTATCCTCCCATTCGTCTGCCAATTTCCCCTTTGCCGTGGCTTTCTTTGATTGATAGTCGATGTACAGCGTCGTCCAGGGTAACTCCAGGTGCTGGGGCAGTTTCAAGCATCGCGAACGGGAAACGGTCGCTCGGCGAGCCCATACGCGCACTCCTGTCATTATAATGGTGATGTAAAGAGTCAATAGTGTTGTTGACCAGTGCATGGTTCGTAGGCCTACGAATTGACACATAAATCCGGCGAGAGTTACTAGTGTTGCAATAGCCGCACGCAAGCTAGGAATATATCAGCATTGTGCGTATAGAGATGTAAAGGTTTGAAAATACCTGTACTTCTGTGTGGTTGGTCTTGAAGTTCGTAAGCCTCGAGCTTTGTTGTTGTCGTGAATAAGCAAGTATGAATCGTACTGCTGATCGCCCACCCTGACAGCTCTTTGGATAGTAAAAAATCTTGCGTGATTCCTATTCACTGGCAAATCGATGATTTTCATTTTCAAGGATTGAGCTTCAATGATGCGAGAGTAGTAGATAACACCAAAAAAGACAAAAATGCACCCAACCGAATACAGAGGATATGCGTAGGATTGTCCTAGGTCGCCATCATTTCTCCAATTGAATTGATATATCCAGTGGGCCGGAAGAATAAGAGTAGAATATTGAGCTGCAATTGAAAAGCATACCCAAAGGAACTTTTCGCTACGTCCAGGTGTCGATGCCAAGAGGTTCAACGAGAGATTAGGCGGACCATCACGGTGGTTATACTTTTTGTATCCATACCCTGTCCTACTTCGGCAGTAAAAAATTCTGTTTTCCAGTGTTTTTACTGAAAATTCTTCCCTTGTTTCGAGGTCTTCCGCGGGACTAAGGAAGTGCAGACCAAAGCGAGCCAAGAGCACATAGCCAAATGTGGGAAAGGTCCATTGTTTCCTCCGCGGCGGTATCCCAGCTTGCTTCTGCTGGAGGTGCACCAAAAAGTCTTTGCTGTCCGCAACACCAACTACCCGAACGATTTCCCGGCCGTCCCAAAGCTCACAAACTTCGTCCGAAGTAGAGGTCATGAGTTCAGCTTCAACTTTCGCTCTGCTCTCTCGCGACCTTCCTACCACAGCTTTCAATCTTCGAGATCCACCGACCCGGATGGCGCTGACCAGGATAGTTATGATACCGAGCGGTCCAACCGCGAGCAAGAAGTGATCGAACCAACCGAGGGACATGCTCAGGAAATGCTTCGTAACTTGCTCGCCGAAGAGTGTGAGGAGCGGTGCAAGGTCGCTGAGGAGGTTGTTTGAGAACTCTTTGCCGGCAAAGGAGGATCGGGTGGCCGTAGGTGCGGTTGCGTTGGGGGTCGACGTTGTTGACATAGTTGCGTAAGCGGTTTGCGGAGATAAATGCAATTTGAGAATTTCGCTTGCTTGGAATACGTTTGATCGCAGAAGAGACGATGATGGTGGTGGGAATGGAACAGTCGGAGGGGTCGGCTTGAGGGGAAGTCGTTTGGCCCTCTATCGTAACCGTCCGTACTCCCTTCCCCGCTTTGAGCGTTGGACGAGTGCGACATAGTGTAAAGTTGATACGTCAGTCCATGTTGGCTATTATGTAGAACTCATCCCAGGTAGTTAGATCGCCTGGTACAAATTCCAGCGGGTAGGTTTTTATCCAGTCATGGCTTTCCAAGTGTAACTTGCCACGGAAGTGAGGAACGTAGCTTTTCAATATTAGTGAATGACCGGGGAAGGGTGGCAAAGCTTAGTTTCGGATTCTTTAACGAAACAGTGTCTTGGGGAATAACAAGGCCGGAAGAGTCGACTCATTGTTCTACGTGAGAAGTACTGACACAACCTTAGACGAGTCTCAAGAGGATCTTTCAAGCTAATCGCAATGTATTTTCATTTTCACAAACGGGTAGATACGACGCCGCTAGGCATTACGCGACGCGCGTACTGCAATGTCGTAAAGTACTTTTAGAACCTCTTTCCTATGCTGACTACTTTTGGTATATCTAACACACAAACTTTATTCATACTGTGTGACTTCCGCAGGACGCTACCTTATCAACATCGTGCGCATCCCTTAGAAGGTATAATCTAGTCTGTCTATATCATTAAGCGAGTGCAAGTCAAGCCAACAGTTCTCCAGTAGATTCCCGTATCCTGATGGTGGCTCGTAGCTACTCTCCTCCCTCCACAACCAAGATATCACATGCATGCTTTGAACGGTTTATTATAGACCCTTCCGTGCGCTCTTTTATAATTATTTACTCAGACCATAACACATCCACAACACCGAACCACCACGACCGCATACCAGTCTACCCGCCCCACCAAACATCCACCTTCTCTTGAGTACATCCCCAGTCCTTGACACTGCTCCTGCACCTGTCCGTACACAAGCGACAATGTCAGACCACGTCACCACGCCTCCCGGGCTTCTCGATCTCCCGACAGAGACTATTCGAAGTTTGGATTAGAATAGAAGCAGGAGAACCAAAACCTGCTCTCGATGCGGCTTCGTCTGCTGTGACCTCTACGTACGCACCTCCTACAACTTCGCCAAACGCCTTAAATCTAAGATTGCCGGAGATCAACAGCCCTCCATCAAGTACAAAGTTGTAGCACTTTCAGGCCTTGGTGGATTCGCGCTGAATCCATTCGTCCCTGCACAAGATCACGTGGGTCACTATAGCTTCCGGCTCAACTGGCTGACTGGAAGTGCGCAACAAGAGAAGTCGCTTCGGCTATACAATATACTGAGGACTCTGCTCAAGAATTTCAAGGCGGCCACTATTCTCGAGGTCTTACGCATCGAAAGCGCTCCCGATGCCACCCTGCGAGCCCCCGGATCAGTGGCCTTTGCCAAGAAGGTCGTCGAACTTTTGGAGGAAGGGGAACATGATCTTGATATTTCATACAGTCCTCTTGAATGATCGCTTGAGTGTAATGCAGGTACCTGACGGGCTGTACACTTCCATTCACCTTAACCTTTTAGCCCGTGTGTGAGTCGCTGTCAAAAGTTTGGACGAGGTTTACGTAGTTTGAATATATACAATATTGATGAAGCCCTATATTAAGCAAATTCTTATATCATACGTCGAAGGGTTGCACGCTTCTCTTGGCTTTTACTTTTTTAGCACGCGTGAGTCGCTGTCAAAAGTCTGGGTCATGTTTATGTAGTTAGAAATATACATTACTGATAAAGCTATGCTATCGTGATGCTCATTTCGTCCCTATGGCACCATGCGGTGCTCCAGCGCGCCGCCTAGCGATACTTTGACCAATAGCATTCCTCACGTCCTTCTCCTGATGCACCACATTCTGCACCATATACTTCTTTAGCGCCTCCCTTAATTCGCTCTTGGCCTGTTCATTCTCCTTAAATGGGGTCGACTCTAGCTCCAGAAGTCTAGTCGCGTCGGCATTGGAATGGTTGATCATCTCTTCGAGGCGGTCGATCTGTTTGTGGCGCTCCTGCTCCGAGTCATCGGCTGCTTTGGCCGGTTTCTGCGGGTCGTCTCGATACAGTGGGATCAAGAGACCGAGGAACTGCGCCGCGGAAATGGAGGCTTTCTTTGCGATGATGGTGACTTGGAAAGGTAGGTAAGCCGGGCGCAGATTCCAGGATGTGACGAGCGGGTTCAGCCATTTAGTGAGGAAGGATGGGTGGTCTGGGCGCATAGCGGTGCGCATGTCGAGAACTGCGACGGCGAGAATAGCAACGTACCGCCAATACGCGCCATCTTTCCAGAATCCAAGGGCGTTGGAGCCGACCATCATCACAAGCAGCACGCCATACGTCCCAACAGCCGTAAGCAGCGAATTGTCCACGTACTCCTTAACTGTCACACACTTTGTGCACTGCCTGAATATGTCGGGGCCAAACCGATCGTATGCAAACCGCTTCGCGGGATCCAGCACAATGTCCCTCATGTCCTTCAAATGCACATAAAAGGCGCTCGCCCGCTCCCGTTCCCGCTCACCGCCCTTGACCTTATCCGGGTGGTACATTATGGTCAACTTTCGGAAGCGCTTCTGCAGGGCATTCTCGTCGACGTCGATCGGTAATCCGAGGTCATTGTACGCATTGCTCGACTTTTGTAGGTTGAAGTCGACTTCGTAGATGGTGAAAGCAAAGTAGGCGGCGTAGATGCAGATGAGGATCTGGCGACGATGACGAACGAAGCGGAGGGTGCCCGGTGTTGGTTTAGGATCGCCGGCGCGTATGAAAATTGAGTAGAGGATGCTCTGTATCCAGCCTGCCGCCTACGATGGTCAGTATTGTTGAGGATATATGCAGGACAGGGGATGTTTACAAGGGGAATGAGGAACTGCCACACAAAAAAAGGCCCGATGGTATCCCAAGAAAAAGTCACGTTCGCCATTATGGCCAACTTGCGCGAGAATGTAAAAGGAGTGAATGCGCGCGTTGCGGTATCTGACGTCGTCGCGATTCAACACTCAGAAAGCCAGGTGTCTTTGTCTAGCTGCTTACGGCTAGACGCTTAGTCATTAGCGTTTACCCAAGGCTCTCCGCAAAACCCTCCTAAGTGCTTGCAGTCGAAATGGAATCTTCAACAACGGATTTGGTCAGGCAAACTCCATAAAGCGTTCCCAGAAGAGATACAGCACGTGTTGCGATGTTTAATCATCCTGCTTTTGCAGCTGCCTCCTGCCTTTCATTATGCCCTTCATTAGCCCTTCCACCAGAACTCCGCTCGATGGGATCCAACATTTGCAAACTAATCACTCGCAACATGAATAACTAAGATAGCTGAAAACATCTTCTGTATGCAAACTATCCGCTTGAGGCCTAGCCTAGGCACCAGTCGTAGGCAGTTGCGCTGTGCCGCATCATGCGAGACGTATTAAGTACAAGAACCCTCCAACCTGCAATTCACCTTGGTAACTGCATTTCCTCGTCACTTAACCGATAGGAATGGCAGCACCCAACTCACCATTCTTCTGGCTCTCCCGCGAACTGCGGGATTGCATCTACCATTACGCGCTCCTCAACCAATCCGCTTCAACCTACATCACCGACGTCGACGTCTCTCTCGATGTCCATTACCTCGAAGAAGAAAACAATATCGAGCCTTATCTTTACAACTCAAACCGCAATCTACGTTGGCTGCTCACCTCTCGTCAAATTCTTTCCGAAGGGTTAGACCAATTCTACAGGCACGCAAAGGTACAGCGCTCCTGCACATCGGACGTGAATCGGCGTCGGGATCTTACGCTCGATGGAAGCTCATCCATCTTTGACATTGGAAGGGTGAAGTCCGCTGCATTGTATTTGCAGATGGGCAGCTGTCCTGTTGATCGTGACGACAAGTGTTACAACCTCATCGTTCCAAGAGGGAAAGAGAGATGGTATGGAAACGATGAAGATTTTGCGGGGTTGGGAAAGGTGATCAAGGGTATGGATCACTGCGTACTTGAGTAAGTGGGTCGCTAGATATGCTTTTGAACGTGCTACTAACGCGATGATTTCACCTTGCACAGAAGCCTGCATCTCACAGTCTGTCTGTTCAGATCATATCCCCCCACCGAAAACGCAAATGAAGAAGACTATTACGTCGAAACGGATAGTGACGACAGTTATACCGAGAATTATTGGAACGGGTACGGCACAAATCTAACTTATCCCAACGACACCGACGGCTACCTGGTGGACTACGACTTCCTCAAAAACCTGGGGACGCATTGGAAGCAGATCCAAATCGAATACATCCCAACGTATATGATATGCTACTATGGTGACGCAGATCCCATCCCTGCCAACATCATCGCGGTTCCAGACATTCAAAAAGGGCTTGCTGAAAGCGCCAAGGAACTGATCGGTAATGAAGGCTGGATTATTCGGGATGCAGTTAAAGAGGTAGAAAATGGCGCAGACCGATGGGTTTTAAAGGCTGAGAGAACGAGTGGCGAGGAAAAGGTGCTCGACTTGAAGCATATGGGATTTCGAAGTTACTTAGCGGATTGTGATGGATGTGGTAAGAGGGAAGAGAAGTTTACGCTGCAGGATGATGACACTGGCGATATCATCAAATTTGTAGGCGGTTGCGGTTATGTGGTGAGTGACGACTGTAATCTTCATGAGGCCCGTTTTGTTCGCTAATATCGGTTCTCCAGTTCGAACAGGAGACTCCTATCGTTGGGATAGACAGATCCGAATAATCTTCTACGTCTACCACCAGCCTTATCTACATAGTCTCCTTAGATTATTCATGTTCTTCAAGTTCACCCTATGCTTATTCGTACTACCTCTAGCTATGCCCTCATTTCGCATCCTTCGATATAGATTTTTTTCCTTACGGAGTTCTCCCTTACAGCTACACTACCTGCCCCCACGACCGCGTTGCCTGTTCTACGCATCTCGCGATCGTAGCACGAGTGGCTGCCGTTAGGCGTTGGTGGCTTTGTTTTGCGCAAAAATAGATTCGTTCGTCGTCCATCTCGGCGAACCAAACGCTGGCGGCCTCCGCCCTTTCCCGTCGCTCCCGTTCCCGGATAAATCCATTCGACCAACTTCGATATGTCATTCTCTCATTCCGCCAGAGTTTTTATCTCCCATGGAATCCCACCAGTTCACCTGAAGTTTTATCCATCACGTGATCGAGGATCACCAAAAAATGATTGGTTAATAAACGGCTGCACTACATTGGGCAGGCGCTCAACTAAACGACAACGTGCTCCGCCTTTCCCTACCCGACCATGGATGATGCAATCCGAATAAGTGGCGAGCAGTTCCGGTTGATCTACGAGGCAAGTTTTAGAACATGGGCCCGGCTTTATTTACATGTCATCACAGACTCCCAGCCTCCCGCCTATTGCCTCTTCGCCCAGGACGCGTTTTCTCAACAGCCGTTCTTTCCGCGCAACTTAAGCCTGACGCATAACAACAGCCAGGTTTTCGCCACCGGCTCATCCGTCTGGGGATCCACGGGAGCAACTTGCGATCATGGTTTGCCAACATTTCGGCAACCGGTGCGGATCGATGTCACTCTAAAGGATCCAGTTTCACTATCGATCTCTGAGACGGCTCAGTGCGATTCCGGCTACGCATCATGGTTTGCTCGCAACGAGAACTACGTTGCTGTTCTCATATTGGCATGGGCATATATTCTATCAGCTCGCTGGACAGAGATCATGCCTGGGCCCTGCTCCCTAAGATACACCGACTGCCAAGCGAAATACCGCGACGCTGCAACTAGTCATGAGAATGACCAGAACGCGATCAACATAGACATCGGTAACGCGAATCCAGAAGAGGCTCGATGGTGGGCCGCTGTCCTGGCACTGGGCCAGGGTTGGCAAGCGACCATGACCTTGGAACAACACTCATTCTCATCACCTTGGTCAATCCGACTCCAGCCGGGCCTCGAATTTTCTTTATCGCGAGTGATAAATGAATCGCCTTCGCCGCATTTGACTCCGTCATTCTCGGATGCCTGTAGCTATCTGAACAGATTCTGCGAACATCACAATATCATCGACCAGAGCCATGCTGCTCTGGCCGCCGTCCTTCTATTTCCATCCATGGGCAGCCACCAGACACTGCAACTGCCAGCTCCTCTAGTCAGCAACCGGACGCAATCATCGGAGCTTCCATCCACCCCCTATGATGGTCAATTGCAGCATGACTGGATACACCAAGGCCATCACCTAGACAAACTTCTCACCTTGAGCTGCAACATCAGAGGTATACGTCCCATGTTGCTCGGTATCTTCTACGAGCCCAGCGTAGAATGCAACGCCGTTACCCCATGGCTCCAAGGAGCTTTAGCTGCTATTGACTATTTGGCCGGCAACAACCCATACCTTCTTGGACGCATGTGTATGGAACGCTCACCCAAGGTTGCATACCTCTGGCTTGGCATCACGATCCTTAGCCTGCAGAAGAAACTTTTACAGGATGTTCGGTTTGGGTTAATACCGATAGAGCTTCACGCGGCTATATGGTCGGGAACAGTACAGTCGTTCATACAGCAACCTGTATCATACCCTCTTGTGGTACATGGACATGTAGCGCGCGCGGATGAGTGTCGGCTCCTCTTCCTCTCTCAAGCAAACCACCACGTCCGGGTTCCGGTCTGTCAATGGAAACCATTCGGCGCAACTCCCCTTGACGATGTCGACGTCGAAGTCCGGGTCCATGCCGAGTGCGAAGCTCACAGACTTCAGTATCAGGGCTTCTTCTGGGACTGTACCAACGATGAGTTTGAATTCCGATCGTCGGGGGAGGCAGTTATCCACAACCCTCGAAACCACTCACCCACACAAGAGCTCAACGGTGAGGGACAGATTCCCACCTTTTACGGAGCGTTAGCTCGCGAGAAAGAGGTCATCTCTGAAAACACAACGCGCAATATCCTTGGCTGGCTGCGCTTTGACGGGCATGCACGGCACGAAAGGGATATATGGAAGCACGAATGGTTCGATATGTCTGACTCGGACGAACAAGACGAAAGTTGGACTGAAGTCTGTTCTGACGATGGGTCCAAGCCACTATCGCGTGTAAAGTCTTGGATATCCGGTTTAAACTCGCCAATGTGTGAAGCACAGAATGAGAAGCCGGATTTATCTCCATTTCCTATCTGATTCAACATCTCCAAAGATCAGAATGCCGATCTTCTCGCATATCGAATTGAACTGCTGGGATCGACTGGATTATCTGTGATAGCGACTGTATTGTCATCTCAAAAAGCTCAAAGAGCGTCTGTCCAGTTTCCAAACAATGTCGTGCATGTGATGTAGCGAGCGATAACTCATAGCATATATAGCCTCCCAGCCTCCACCACCCTTGACCATACCACACTGCTCGCGATATACCATGTGGAGCGGAATACCGTAAAATAATCTTACTACACAAACTTACCTTGAGTATATCCTTAAGGTGAATGCAGGCTGCTCAGCAGGACTTGGCGATGTATACGCAAGGGAAGTACGCACCTAGGACGGGAGGCTGGCACAGACCCCACTGAGTTGCAGCTTTGCTTCTCTTCAAGGTGTGAGAATAGATATTCTCCTATAAGAACTTACGTAGGCTAAGAATAGCTCCTTACCTTTGCTGTTAAATAGTTTGCTACGTTAGAATCAATTACTAGACACTGGTACTCTCTTACAACCTGTAAGTTCATCCTCTACTTATTAGTACTATCTCTTAAAAGCATCGCTCGTCTAAAACAAACTCATAAGTACCTCATACATAAGCGTGCCTTTCATATGCTGCCAGCGTCCCTACCAATCCTCTAAGACTGCTGAGTCAGCATCTTTAAATCTTCCATATCGGTATTCTTAAGCACGACATGGAGAGTACAAACTTGCCGATATCCATTCATCTTGTTTCATCATCTGTGTCTTGACGTGTGACTGTGGTACGAAAGCAAGGCTGCTGTACGAGATTCGAAGATTTGAACGAGGGGTCATGCGTTCTTCGTCAGTAGAAGGACGATGCAAGCAAATAGCAACTGTGGTCTCATTTTATTTCTAGGCATATTGACCGAGAAATTTATCTCATGAAGTTATCTGTGCGGTTCGTGGGGATGGGGGTTTGTTCGGCGGTGCAGGGTGAATGGGCGTCGTAAGATGAAGCCGAACGGGAGGAAGGAGTCAGCCGCGCTAGCCACTAGCGCTGCGTTGTCATCATCCGATCTTCGGGTCATCCCGTTTTTCCACCTCGACCCAAACTTCGAGCTTTTGCATCAACAATAGGTGGTAGATACCTACTTTCCATCTCCATCACTACTTGGGAATCTCCACCCGAATGCAGATCTTACACACTTTCGTCGATTATGACCAATCTTACCGCAAAAGCTTGCGTAGAGGCAGAGTCGATGCGCAGGTGCTGGACCTAATTCACGCTGTCGTCATAACATGGTAATCCGCAACAATGGCATGCCTTTTGGTTCGGAGTGTTTGGCATGATGATTCGGGGGATGGGTGTGATGAAGCAGCTACCAGATAGCTACTGCTGGCGATATTATCGTCTTGCGCCGCGGTGATGCAACTGGCACCGCGGGGTACATTTGTGACGAATATATGTCGTATCGTTCGAAATGTAAGGATTTTTAAATATCTATCGTTTATTAAAAATTCTTCATATCCTCAAATTTTATTTTATTTACCACATCATTATGCGACGCTTCCGCCTCACCCGCGAGCCTCAACAGGGCGATCTCGAGCAAAGTCCTCGAGATAGCCATCATTCTCACCATCCCCATGAAAACCACAATCCCCGAAGCCGCCGCGAACCTCCTAAGATTAGCCCAGCGATGGCACATTTCATCGCCGCGACGGGCGAGTTCGCCGGCACGTTCATGTTCCTGTACTTTTCTTTCATGTGTCAGGTCATGCTCACGACGCAAGCGAGCGATGTGTCTACGACCAATGGCGGGAAGAGCAGTCAGACGAACATCTTCACAGCACTGATCTACGGATTCAGTCTGTTGGTGAATGTTTGGGCTTTTTATCGCATTAGTGGGGGATTGTTCAATCCTGCGGTATGTACTCCTATCGAAGCTTGGAGGCAGAATTGGGCTTGACGACTGACTTTGGATTTATAGGTCACTTTCGGCCTGGTTCTAGCTGGCCAACTCCCTCCGATTCGCGGCTTGTGTCTGTTTCCGGCGCAGTTACTAGCTGGCATCTGCGCAGCGGCGCTTGTATCGTGTATGGTGCCGGGAGACATTACAGCTACCAAAACTACACTGTCCCCGGGAACAAGTATCGCACAAGGCGTATTCATCGAAATGTTCATGACCGCCGAACTAGTGTTTGTCGTTCTGATGCTTGCGGCTGAGAAGAGCAAAGATACGTTCCTTGCGCCAATTGGGATAGGACTTGCTCTCTTTGTTGCAATGATGGGCGGTACGTTACTCGATCTCAACCTTACTCTTTCGATATAAGGATCGTACTGACGGGGACAGGTGTGTATTACACTGGTGGCTCATTGAACCCAATACGAAGCTTTGGGCCTGCAGTCGCGGGCACGCAATTTCCTGGATATCATTGGATATATTGGGTCGGACCATTGCTTGGAGGCGCTGTTGCTACTGGCTACTTCCGCTTTGTGAAGTACTTCAATTACGAACAGGTAAATCCAGGGCAGGATTCAGCGGGCGGTGACTTTATTCCGCAAGAAATTCGTGAAACGCCGTCGACGAATGGGGAAAGGTCCCGACAGAATGTTTGAGGTTATGACACGGGAAGTGGCGCTCGTTGGTCCAGAGGATCGTGAGGAGTTTATGGGTGTTGGATTCTGTGTTTGAAGTCACGGCAGCGCTGGCGTTTGGGATGTAAAACCGATCTTTTACTGTGGGTTTAATGCTCGAATATCGTCTCTTCCCTGTGGCCCGTTTCTTCCGCGTCTTTATGAAAGCACTCAGCCAATCCAAATACGCAGCACCATTCATCTCATCCACTAAAACCATCCGTGATCAGCAAGAAAGATGATTTGACATAGACATCGTCGAAAGACCGCCACAGCTCTTGCTCCCAGTGTGCAGTAGCTTATGGCCCGGGGAAGTAAGAGTTGTTGCACATAACAGCGACGAAGATAAGGCGGACGACGGCTTCGAGATCTCTGCAGCTGATTCTGAGGAGATATTTTTGGTCCAAACGGAGCTTCTTTGGCAGAGGTTCCCTTGCGAAGTCGAATATTACTAGCCTCGAGTCTTCCTCCTCTTCCCGCCCTTCAGTGCCACCTAGTACGAATTTCGTGTCCATTCCATCGACCCCAGCGCCATAAAGAATGCCGCAATCCTTTCGATTTCACACCATCCAACACTTCATCACGAGGTCACTCAGTGCCAATGTGGGGTTCCAAAAGTTCTTCAGCACACCATGTCGACCGAAGCGTCCTAAATATAGGCGATCAGGCCAATTCCAATCTGCGCTCTTCCTGTATACGAATGCGTACTGTGAGAAAAGAGAAACTTTAAGAGGATGCGGTACTGATTGTACAAGCCCCGTGCGCCTCGTGCGTAATCGTCAGTGCTATACTGGCGGTGATTACGTGTGCGAACCGTTGTTGATCATTGCCGGAAATCTTGCGAGCTTGCGGCTGATGGTACAAAGGGCAACTTTCAGAACTAATTCCGTCACTTGCTCGGTAAATCGTATGACAATCTATCGTTGATTGGCTAAAACTGGGATCTTGCCGAGCATGTGACCTAATTAGTTCTGAAAGTCACCCATTGTAGGAAAATCTCGATAGTGATGTGGAGTAACGTGGGACGTAGTAGTGGATATTGAGGATGCAGGATCATTGACGAAGTTTGCATAGATTGGCTACCATATGGTAGTGGCTGGCGCCGCTCGCCTAGTTAATGCACGAACTATGGTACCGGTACGTGGCGGTCGCACTTTCTAGCCGTTCCGCTGGTAAACATGCCCTGAATGGAATTTATAGATAGAAGTGTTGATTGCAGTGATATTTTCATGGTGGGCTACGTATTCAATGTCCGTGGAAATAATGCGAGCTTTCTCCCGTTCAACGCAGGGGCTTCTGCAAAACGCCATCTGCGACTCGCAAGTCTACCGTGTAAATCATCTTGATGTTTCCCCATTTGGTATTGTGCCCTAGAAAGTGTTGATTACTGCTATCTTTTGTGGTTGACCATAGACATCAGAACCATGCTTCATATTTGAGGCATTGGACTCATCATTCTATAGCCCTGACTGGGTGTAATGCCACACGAGCCTTGGTTCTAGTGTAAGAAGCAGTTTGATGGTAGGCTACCAGAGTCGGAACCTGTCAATTCCACATCCTTGGTTCTGCTTGCATCTGAGACGTCGCAACATCTCTTGCGCGGCTGGAGTGGCTTATGAGATAGTTCATCGTTTCTTGCTTGAAATGGAAATTTATTGGCTAAAGCATTGATTACTGCAAGGGATATAGGGTACACTAGATGCTATGAACCGTGAATCCTCGTGGAGATCTGTTTACCGCTTCGCACTGTTGAAGTGGATCTACCATGGTATTGCGACTCGAAAAACCATCATTCAGCTCTTCCTTCGTTCGCTAGATTGAGCAGATGGACTTAGAGAAGCGATAAAGGCGGTCATCTGCAAAGAAACCCTGCAGAAGAGGTAGTGCACATGTTTTTGAACATCTAGATATGGATAGTGTATGCCTAGAAATCGTAGGCATGGTTGTGCAATCAATCGCTAATCCCATACGGTCAAAATCACCAAGGCCTCTTGTACTCAAGACCGGCGGTCAACGCGCCAATTCCAGCCATTCTAAGTAGGGACGCTAAGTGATGACTGACCGCAATCTAACTAGTTGAACTGCTGATACTACTTTCTTCATGATTCGTGTTAGGGCCTCTTTGAATACCTTATCTGGATCGGGAAAACCAAGGTAGCAGAACACGCAACACGCCCCGAATCTTTCCTCTGGACACTTCAAAGGTAATACACTGCCAGACATGGAAATTTTAGATGAAAAGTGTCGATTACTGACACTTTTGGAATGTTCTCTGGGCTGCTTGGGACCGTGGAATCGTTGGCATCGCTTCTTTGAACATTTGGTTCAGGAGAATCAAGCGCCTATGATAGCAGACCGTCCAACACGCCTTGATTACTTCTTCATGGCATCGAAAGGCTGGCAATGACACAGCGTATTTCCGAATACCGCAATTTTCGATGGAAAGCGTCGATCACAGAGACTTTTCGAACGTGCTCGGGGATTCTTGGAACCGTGGAATGTTGAATTGCTTTGTAACGAGTGTACGACTATTGACTTATGCTTCTTGGGATTTGTGACGACCCTGTTACCCCCTTGCGATCCTTCCCAACTGAGTAGTTTAAAAGAAAACGGTTGAAGACCGACGATTTTGTGTGGTACGCTCGGATGGATACTACGCTTGAGACTGAATCTAGATACGGCACCATTGCCTGCAATACTATTCTTCTAACGCTTCGGCTACTCGCCGAATGCCCTCTTCAACCAATTCTTTATCCTGACTGAACACCAGCCGAAACCAGCCCGGCTCCTCCGCACCTACCGCATCGCCGAGCACTAGAAAAATCTTCTTCATCATCAATCTGTCATAGATGAACTGCGTGACAGTACTCTCGACCTCTCCTTTTGACGGATCTACCACTGTGTCCTCCCTGCGGTTCTCCAGGTACTTCTTTCCGAGGTTTACGAAGAGGAAGAACGCTGAGTTTGCACCGGGCCGATATTCAATATCATACCTACGAAGAAGGTTGACAGCGTATGCATATGCAGATGAAAGTCGTTCTTGATTCATCTGCACGTAGGACGCCAGGAAGTTCTCGTCCGAAAGTATTGCCACAGCAGCATTCTCTGCGAGCGAAGAAGGCGAGGAGTATATGGCGCATGTGTGACACGCTCTCAAGAAATCCGGGTTATTCTGCGAGATGATGGCACCCAGACGAATACCGTTCGCACCGAAATCTTTCGAGAAGCCCCATAAAACGTGAACGAGGGCCGGGTCAATGATTCCTGCTGTATCGATTGAGAGCGCAGATGTGAAAGGTGTGGGTAGCGTGTCCAATTTGTCGACTGTGTTCTTCCAGACAGAAAGTGCGTATATTTCGTCGCTAATGAAGTGAAGTTCGTACTTTTGACAGAGCTTCATGAGATCGATTACCGTTTCTTTCGAGTAACATCGTCCCAGGGGATTATGTGGGTTGCAGAGCATCAGCGCGCGCACCTTTACGCCCTTCTCTTTCTCTGCCAATATCGCTTTCTCATACCGCTTCACACACTCCTGGCCTAGAGGATCGGCACCCCCAAAAGCTACACCGACAACTTTGACGCCAGGACGCAGGCCGATGTCGGGGATGAAAGCGCGATAGTAAGGCCTGCCGAGTAGTATACCATCTCCTGAGTTCGCAAACACCCATGAACAGTGTTCGATTGCCGTGCTCACGCCATTCGTTGCCATGATTTGAGACGCGTGCACGGCTGCGTACGGTTTGAAGTAGGCGTTGACGAATGTCGACAGCGCTTTGCGAACGGATTTGGATCCAGTTGGTCCAGAACCATACGTAAGGCTTACGGCAGATGAGTCAACAAGAGGTTTGGAATGGAGGAAGTCGCGAAGGGTCGTATGCATGAGACTGTTTTCTGCTACGCCGAGGGAGATAAATCCGGCTGGATTTGCGGTAGGGTGATGAAGGTCAGAGAGCACGTCCCATACTTCCTGTAGCAAGCATGTTAGAGTGCAACATAATAATAATAGGATTATAGGATAGGTTACAGTCTCTTTAGCTGCCCCAGCGCTTGCTTGCGCACCTCGGGTTGAAAGCATTATAATTGATCCCGAGGAAAGTAGAAGTGGTTGGGTGTTTCCGTGCTGTTGGATTACTGAAGCTTTATTGGTGACCTGCGTAATCATATGCACCACCCCCAAACTAAGGGTATATCTGTGAATATTCCAAAAACAGTAGAATATAGGCTTAAAAGAGTAAGCAGCCCCCCTTTTACCCCTATCTTACCCCTCGTGTGCCCCTCATATCGTCACTTCCTTCCCCCACCTACTATTAAAAGGATAGTAAGGGGTAAAAGTGACGTCATGAGGGGTAAGATAGGGGTACGGTGACGTCATTGACTGTTTCTAGCCTAGTTACTACTCAATACAGTGTACTCACACAGATTACCTCTATTTTCAAGTGGTTTCGCAGTTCACAATAAAGTACTGATCAGAGAACCAACTATTTAGCAGGGAAGTTCAATTAGAAAGCAACCGCGCTTTACTTAGCTCGCCCTACACTCGACTTCAGGCCGCGAACGAGGAATGACGCAGGAGAAGATCGTAGCGCTTTGTAGAGTCAGAGATCAGGGTGTTTTCCCGGACAGTACAGGCGTACAATAGCTATCGCATCATTTCATGCATGTTAATTTATTGGCCATGGAGATAAAGATGTGTCTATACAGATAAAGTGAACGAATAGATAAAGTTGCATGTGGTGTCATGGGATGTGAAATTTACAATGCTGACCAATTGGCGCCTTCCACAAATCATCCAGCCTTTCCCCACCATCCCGTCTCTCGATTTCCCAGTCCATCCCGCCTCTCTTTCGTCACGGCTCCTAATAGCCTTACGATGGCAGCACCGATGCAACGAGCTATCTTCTTTGATCTGATGGGCACATGCTGTGACTGGCTATCCTCGCTGCTTCCCCAGCTCCAAGCGTCCCCAACGCACCCTTCTCTTGAACCAGCAGACGCGCGAAACTGCGCGAACTTGCTATCGCCTGGCACAAAGGGTTCTTTGCCGAGATTCACGCTCATTTCCAGCGTAAAGAGCCAGCTGAAGATATCGACATCACACATCGACGCGTGCTTGATCGCCTCTTGGATGATCGCGGCATTGGTCTAGATACATGGGACGAGAGCCTATGTGCAACTCTCGTGCATCAATGGCACGTACAAAAACCATGGCCGGACGTCATTCCCGCGCTCAGTGTCCTCCGCGAACAGAAACACTGGTTCTTGGTGGTGTTGGCGAATGGGACATCCCGACTGCAACTTGACATTGCACAGTCATCAGATATTCCCTCCCACAGCCTGCTATCATCTGAGCTACTTGGCTTGACGAAGCCAGATCCAGCCATCTATCGCAAGGCGATGGATTTCGTCAAGTTACCTCCGGAGAACTGCATCATGCTGGCATCGCACCTGTACGATCTGGAGGCAGCGAAGGGTGTGGGCATGGAAACTATTTATATCCACCGAACGACCGAAGACGTGGACTTGAAAACGATCGATCTTGAGAGCAAACACAGCTATGTTGATTTCTACTTCGATGGCCGCTGCTGCGCATCTCATCCAGAACTCTATATGAAGAAGGCTAAGATCTGTCTCTACTGAGAACAAGTCGTTATTTTGTGGGTACCGACAGCGGTTTCCCAAGAACTTTGATCCAGATCGAATTTCGAGCAAGTATTAAAAATTTACTAATGACAAATCATGCGTCAAGCCACACGAATTCCGCGTCTATCATGTACATCCACACACCATGAGAAATCTTTCTGCTTTACTCCTTCCGATTCCGACCCGACGCTAGACTAGCAACCGCCCCTAAGAGCTCTACATCAAGTAGTTGAACACCATCAAAGACGGGTTGAGCGCGAAAGGAAACAAACAATGAGAAATGATAATCGAAGCCATGGGCACCACGGAGGTAAAGCCTTGAATCTCCCAACCATGAGGTGCAAAGCAGCCGAGGTATATCATCGCACCAACCAATGGAACCATTACCATGTACATCCACTTGAAGCGGAAGAAGATTTTCGGCATCTCCATGAAGAAATTGGAATCGTTTTTCTCCTTCGCAGTGGCGCCCCAGTTCATGTCGATGCTGAACATGTGTGCTAGGATGGCCATGCTGATATGGAACGACAGACCGCCGAAGAAGATGATGAAAAACGGCGGCCACTTAAAGTTTTCGACGAGCGACTTTATGAGCCCCATCTCACCGAGACGATGCGAAGGAGCGCGAGAGAGGTGTTCGACATGACGTTGATAGGTGGGGTTGAAGACGAGCTCATTGCAATCGTATGCATACCTAAGTACCGGGTTAACTCATATCCTCAATGGTGTGCAATGTCACTTACTTTTCCCACCGTTTCAACTCATCATACAGCGTCAGCGAAACACCTTCCTTGAATCCCTCACCATGGTAACTCGCCAGGCGAACGATGTTACCTTTAATCTGCAGCCTCAGCGCAATATCGCAATCCTCGGATACCTGGCTCTCCGACCAAAATGCGACATAGCCATCGTCTTCTGGAGGGTTAGCAACCGATTGTACTGCCTGCCATCGCAGGAAAGCGTTGTGACCGACGAATGGGCCGACCTCGCCGCTACCCGCAGAAAAGCGAATCGCCGAATACACGAGGTTGGTGAAATATAGATATAAGCCTTTGCACACAGTTGTCCCAGTGTAAGCCAGAAAAAAAAAAGTTATTATATAGCTCGGCCAACTGCACGAGGAGATATGACTGTGATGCCTGGTCCTGGTGGTTTTACCGCCGCCGTCTCTACTTCCAGTTCTTTGTCAATCGTGTCGCGCCCGGAACTGAGCTTTGTGAAGCCGCCACTGCTTGCAGTCTTCAGGGTCTCGAGATGGATCGACTCTTGGGCCGGCATTGGCAATGTGGTTATTGTTGCAGAGCTCTTGGTATGGGTACATAATGCATAGAGGCCGATGAATTTAGAGAGCATTCGCCAAAGGGGCTTGAAAGAGAGAGCGCAGGCGGCTAGAAGATACATGCCAGGCTCGATTATTGTCCAATTAACTAAGGCGACGTAATTGACTATCGGATGGTCAAAGAAGAATTGGCACGAGTTGTCTTCGTAACTCACATGTTATGTCAAGAAGGGGGTCAGTGCAGGCAAAGACTATCGTACGGATAACGGATGCTACCATGCCCCTTTGCAACGTCAGTTCAAGCTCATGGATATGGGAGGGCTGTTCGTCACCTACACACTCCCGGTTAAGAAGATGAGCATAAGACCAATCTTGCGAGATGTGGAAACCTTGAGGCCTATGACGGATCGGATCGGAAGTACAAGTATAATGAGATCTGTCAAGATATTTGGGACGGAGCTGCTGTTGGCGAGGAGGTCGAAATTGAAGCATTTGCCGGGTATTGATTGATCCCAGTTGTACGATATCGGCCGACACTGGAACATTGAAGCAACAGAGTAAGAGATCAATGTCCCAAGCATGAGCCAGAGCGTTATCCAAGCTGCCCTTCTCTCCCACTTCTGGTGAAAGACACGGAGGAATAGAATAACGATAGCGATCTTTGGTAAGGCGACTGCAAGGGGGTGGACGAGCTGGTTCGCAAATAATCCTTTGTAATGCGAAATGACTCCTTCCGGGTGAGTTTTGAGCACATATTCCACGTGTCGTCCAGTTCCAGCTCTTTTAACCACTACTATCCTTTGCTGTTAGAATTGGTCGAAACTGGCAGTAGGGTAGCCAGATGTACGCACCGATCCCAATTATGCACAAACCTACTTCAGCTAGCCAAGCGAACGGTATAATGACATCTTCTACTCCGAATCGAGTCTGTGACAAGTGTCTTGCGTAGTAACGAAGAGCGACAAAGACTGTCGTGAATGCAATCGTCAAAGACGCGGTGGCGATTATGCTAGGGCCAATATCTTCGGCCAGGTACTCCGGCGTGACGGTGGTCCCAGACATCCTATGAACAGGTGGTGACTGTCGGAACCTCACCAAAGAATTAGTTGCTGGCGTCGGGGCCACATAGAGCAAAATAACGCAAAAATTCGCCTCGGTGTGAATGCGGACGAATGCTTTCTAAAATACATGCGATCGCAGAGGAGGGCGGGAGGTTGCATTCCCCGTCCCTCCTCTTGTTCGTGTTTCTTTCCCCCTTCCATCTTCAAGTGCAATGCAATCGCATTCTCAAATCAAGAAACTCATAACCATGCACAGGATACCCCGTAGGATTGGCATTCGGCTTCGGACACTGGGTGATACACCATGAGTTAGGGTGCCGTGCACAGTCCTTTCGCTTCCTCGGCCTGCGTATGACCATCCTCGTTTCAGCATACGGACCCATGCTCATCAGGAGGTCGCATAGACTAAATGTGCGTAGCACCCTGTCACTTCTTCTCTAGAAACCCTGGGGCTACGCATTAAGATCAAAGCATGAATGTACCTGTGCTTGAACTTAGAGACCTGCAACTGCGTCTCGATGACCAATTGACGCAGCCGAGAGTCTCACTACCGTAAAGATTGTGTAATACCCCCTGGGGTTTTAACCAAATCGGTTGTTTTGAGACGCCTCGGGGACTGGGGGAAATAGAGAGCCTGGGGGTAATTCCCGGGGGGCGCGTATTTAGATGACCCGGATTTACTGTTTTGGTTAGCAGCCCTTAGTAATGCGAAAAATCCGCTATCCAGCAGCGCTCAGGCTTGTACACACTGACAGTATATTGATCAAAATTGTCATTTTTTGTCTATTGTTTGTCTCCAAATAAGCTCCTTATCGTCATTGTCAAAGGGCAAGGCTCCTTAGAGGCCTTTGGGCCCTATAGAGCTTGCACTCACGTATCGCAAGACCCAGTACTACAGCAGATGTTTAACTTCTTTGCGGGGACAGAAGAAGGCCTATTTGAGGACGATAATAAGGGTGTAATGGAGGATATATTAGACGCCTCTGGGCCGTCTTCTAGCCCTTACAACCTAGAGGAGACTACTAAGGGCACCCCCTATAGCGACTTCGTGACAGAAATCGCAGGGCTTCATATTAATAGTCTTTATATTGACGGTTTCTAATACACTGTTGAACCCTCTAGAATGCAAAACCACTACTTTCTCCATACAAAAACGCCCTTCCAGCATCTCTGACGGTCTTAGCCGCGGCCTCAGCCGAGCCCCACCCAGACTGGGGCTATAACCAAAACACCAATTTGTCAATCCTAGGCTCGCCAGGGACTGGGGGTAATACCAAGCCTGGGGCTAATAATAGGGGGGGGGCAATACACAATCTTTACGGTAGTTGCCTGTAAGGCACTGATGGATCCCATCAAAGCGGTGGTGAGGCTCTTGTTTGCAACGAGAATTGCCACACAGCGAAACCGACGACGAAACCGGGGGAGAACAAGAGAAAGGTTTTGCGGAGAAAAGAGTCTGTTCAGAAAAGTGTTGACGGGAGATCCCTGAATTCTGCTCACACGGGGTACCAAGGCTGACGTACTGGGATGTTGAGACGGTGGAGGTCGGATCATGTTACAGTGATGCGTCAAAAGTTTGTTTCGCTAAGCGAGAACACCAAAACGCACGTTACGCGTCAGCCTCTTTATCCACCTTCCACGCTCGAATTATTCGCAAGAGAAAAGTCCATCAGTCACGCGTAGATTCTATACCGCGGCGCAAATGCGAACACGAATTTTTTTTTCCCTCGCGCCTTATCTACGGTGATCAACCCGGCTTGCACGCAGCTAGGTTCCCGCGCTCAGGTGCGCTACGAACGCCACATTTCTATTTTACGACCCTCCAAACAATGACCCTAACTTGGGATTGTACCCCTAGCCACACGGCACGGCACTAGCCACGTTCTCAGTGCCTGTAAAAAGCATCGCCTTCCCCTGCTGTGACTCCGTGAGGCGCTGATAGCGAGCTGTAGAGCGTGAATGAGTAACCGACGCCTAGAGATAAGGAATGTGTGGCGCTCTGCCATTTATGCTGGTCTGGTCGATGCGCTCGGTTTGGGGGCATCAGTCTGGAAGCTTGGAATTGAGTCAAAGCATCTACATCTAGATGTGGCCTTGACGGACGTGACCGGAGCGTGGAGAGATACAATATCTTTGTTTGGACTCGAGCATCGTTCAAGACTCTTTCCAAAGATCAACTGACTCACTCTCCGCGGGCATTTGGAGTTTCAAGCGCATCTAGGTCTTCTCTCTTCTTACTTCTGGAATCACGACTTTTTTCTCCTCGATTGATTTTGACCAGTCCACAACAATCGCTCAATCAACCATGGGTCTGAAAGACTTCGTCTTGAAGCTTCCTAAGCAGATTGAGAGCAATGCATCTGCTCGAAGAAACTCTCTCACAATCGATTTAGACCCGATGCCGCCGTCGCCATACACATCGTCGTTTCGATCGGTTGGGCAACGGAAACCGAACCATGAGTTCAAGAGCTATCGGTTGAGGGGCGAGTATGTGTACCAAACTCACTCCCAAGGAAGCAAATGCTAATGCTGTTAAGATACGTACAGCCATGGGTCGACGACAAGCGGTTGAAGCGAACGAAGTATGGCAATGTAATTGTCTATGGCTGCATCTTCATCGCACTTTGTCTGAGCGGGTATCTAACCTACGACGGAGCGAAAACCGCAGCGACGGGAGACGTATGTTTAGCACAGTCACGAAAAGAACAAAGCTCCAACTCGTGCTAGTTCTGCATGATCATGGAAGATCACTTCGACCAAAACGGCATCGACGAAAGTCACTGGAGCCACGAAGTGCAAATCGCTGGTTACGGCACTGGCTCCTTTGACTGGACCACAACCGACAAGAAGAACAGCTTCAAAGACGGAGAAGGTCTGCATATCTTTCCGACACTTACCACGGAATCGACCGAGATCAGCGAAGCACAGCTCTTCAACGACTATACTCTCAATCTCACAAAGAGCGGCGGTGATAGCAGCTGCACATCTGACGACTACAAGCAGTGCTCGATCAAATCGAACGCGACGATTGGAACAGTCATACCGCCAGTGCGATCGGCGCGCATGTCAACAAAGGGCAAGAAATCCATCAAATACGGCCGCATTGAGGTCGTCGCAAAGATGCCGCGCGGAGACTGGCTCTGGCCTGCAATCTGGTGAGATCATGCTTGGAAATTCCGTCGTTTCCCGAACTAACACTTCCTCAGGATGATGCCCGAAGACTCGAAATACGGCGCCTGGCCCGCCTCGGGTGAAATCGACATCGCCGAATTCCGCGGCAACGACTACCACTACCCACTCGGCCGCGACGCCCTCACATCCACGCTCCACTGGGGCCCCATCACCAAACTCGACGCCTACTGGTCCACCTACGGTCTCAAGTTCCTCCGGCGCACAGATTTCTCGAAAGATTTCCACACCTTTGGCCTCTAGTGGTCGGAGAACTATCTCTTCACGTATCTCGACAACCGCATGAAGCAAGTGTTCTACATGAAGTTCGACGACAAGCGCACCATGTGGGAGAAGGGGAATTTTGGGGGCGCGACGGTGAATGGGAGTGTGGTCGAGAATCCGTGGAAGGCGACGGGGAGGGGGAATACGCCGTTTGATGAGCGGTTTTATTTGATTTTGAATGTGGCTGTGGGTGCGCAGAATGGGTGGTTTTTGTAAGTCTTGTGTCTTTGTGGGATTGTGGGCACTTGTGCTGACAAAGTGATAGTGATGGCAAATTTAATAAGCCGTGGGTCGACAACGGTCCCGCGGCTGCGCGCGACTTTATTAAAGGTATGTTGGATCTCTTCCTTGAGTTTGTTGCGTTGAATGACTTTACTAACGTCTTTAACAGCAAAGGATCAGTGGGTCCCGACATGGGGTGAAGGGAATGATCGCGGTATGACTGTCAAGAGTGTTAAGATGCGGAGAGAAGGTCTCTGTTGAACATTCTCCATGCGAAGTGTTTGCTAAGACCTCCCTCCTTCCCTTTAGCTCGTCCCTGATACTTGTTAGATTTGCCACTAGCATGGCGTTCAGGTTAAGCGGCGATAGATATTATAGAGCTCTAATGGCTTACTGTTACGTCCATCTTGCACTCACACGGATATCTGCACCTTTTCTTGGACGCGGCGTATCGCAGCGAACGTGAAAAGGGGTACACAGCTTTGCATCTCGTCTGGACCCCAAGGTTGCTTTTCCATAGGCTTTTGGTACCTCGCAGCAGATACGCAGCCACCAAATATCCTACGGGCTAATACCAAGCTGATGCCACCACAAGCGAAACAAACTCCATTGTCGCTATTGTTTTTCTTTCACGAAGCCTTCGACTCGTTCTTAACCCCTTCGAACGAAATGAAAGCTGAAAGATTGCGTCATTCCTCATCGTGTCTAATGCGGTGTGTTTTCGTTTGCTTTTTTCCAAGGAGGCGCCTCGTAGCCTATGCTGTCAATTATTGACTGTCTCCGCCGCACACGGTGGGTGGAGGCGTAGGTGGACTGCATTCGTATTAGAGAATTACAAAAGGTCAACTGTGAGAGGCAGCTGACAACGCGAAATGGACACTGTTCCCCCACGCTATCTGAATAGGCATTTGACTTTCCTTTTCCCATTCCGTGAACGGCTCCATTGTTTCTTTGACCAAGTCCTGGAAGCGGCCGTCCTTGCCGCTGAAAATATTTAACAAACACCATTCGAACATCCGAGGATAGTATCCTGCAGAAGCCCAGTCGACAATAGCCAGAGAAGTGCTTTCTCCGGGCAACCAAAGCATGTTTCGGGGTGCAATGTCCAGATGGCAAAGCACGAAGTCACATTCTTTGAATGATAAACAGAGACCATTGTGCTTAAGTCGTCGATTGAACCAGTGCTCGAGATTTTCAACAGAGCCGTGCAGCGAATATTCTGGGGTAGTACCCTCGCCCCATAGTAGGCCGCGTGAGATACCGCCACCGAGAGGACCGGGTCGGGTGCTTTGGAAGGAGGAGAAGTGTCTTAAGGCCCGACCAATTTGACTGATATGGAAGGGATCCGTAATCTCCTCTATTATGTTACCTTTCATGTATATCATAACAAGATAGCCGATGTCGTCGTCTTCAAAAAAGCGGTATGGTTGCGGTACGCGCACTATCGATGGATCAAGGAGGTGGTAGGCTTGTTCGAGGTTGTTGAATTCCTCGATCTTGACTCCTCTGCCATATTTGACAACTGCTTTGTCGGAAATGGGGATGACTTTGTTGCCGTACCCGCCCAAGGGAATGGCATCCCGAATTTTAGCAGGTGCGTTCGAACAGTAAAGGATAATCTCGGCATTCGTGGCAGTATCGTGGTGAAGGGTAGGAGGGCATTTGCCTCCATCCTCATCGATCTCGTTGAAGTCAGATTGCGACATGATCATGAGGAGCCTCAGCGTGAGGGGGTGGTTGACAAGCGGCACAATCTGCTTGAGCTAGTACCTTTAGGGGCTAGCTTCCACATGTGCGCAGTACACCGCCGTAACCCGTTTGGGATGATCGCAAATATTAGACTGCTCGTCCACCTAGTAGAGGGTGGTCCTTCGTCACACCCGTCAGATTTGTATGGCGTGAGGGTTTTGTGAAGGTTGTGGTTGCAAAAACTCTCATTATAACACGAGGTAACCCATTTTACAGACCAAATTGTGCGCAGCTCAAGAGTGGTTCAATGTACGCAGAAAATAAGGATATCCATAGAACTAACCCTAAACTACTTATGGTTATGTTGAAATGATAAAACCTTCGTTGTGTGTGGGATTTTTTAGCGCGAAGGTTTTATGAGTTTTGGTGTGCAGGGGATCATGGCAACATGCTACCACCGTCGGAGGATTAAGCACAGGTTCACAGCGAAGGCTGAAAAATACCAGCGCTAAAATCAAAGGGTGTGTCTCGGATTTCAAACGCCTCTTTGGAATTTGGCGCCGTTTTTTTATAGATTTATACCAATTAAAGAGGTCAACTGCCAGTACAGGTCACCATCCAAGCATGTCCCGTTTGAGGTGACAAGACTCCGTCACGAAGTACATCGATTGATTTGTTGCTACTCAAAGACCAAGCGCGCGCCACTTGGTAATGGTGGACCTCCGCTAATCCTCAAATATGCACGGAAGCGGCGAAGATCCAAGCGGCACAGTCTGACACTTACGTATTTATTACACCTGAGAGGATGGCTGTGATCACTGAGAAACCAAATCACGAAAGTCACAAACATGAGCGCCGATCATCGAATAGTCACACACATCCGAGTGGTGGTTCACACCATGAGACTTATGGGTCAATCTCAGCTAAGCGACAACCACTGGTCCATCTATTTACTCGTTGAAAATAACCGGTCCGTCCGTCTCAACATGGCCGCAGAGTCTGGATACCTCACTGGAAATCTCAACATTAGGCCGTACGACTACGCCCTCACAACTTCCTCTATCAAGCACTGGGACTACAAGACTGTTCCGGGACTTTCCGTATCTCACATTGTGGGAATGATCTACCAGAAAGGGCGACACTTGTACAACATGTCAGGCGGTGGCTCTGGATGTCGCTACTGGGTGTAAGTTTTCATTCCGTATGCAACAAAGCTAATCACCACCTTAGGTACGTTATCTTGAATGACATGGCTGCAATGGGATGGCTGGAAGATGGAAACCATGCGACCTCCTCCTTGGGGTCGAATCTTCATTTTCAGTATTCGCGAACAGGTGCCCAAGGTGCCTTGGATATAGTCTATGGTGAATTTGTGAGCGAATGAGAAGGATGGGTTATTATGGGCATTGGTCACTAGCGTTTTTTGAACATTTGTATCACACATATTTGGTTAGTGTACAATCACTGCTCATCTTCCTACATCTGGATATCATGAACTGCCCAAGTTATCTGTGTCTGCATCATTAGCCGTTGCGACAGCCGCCACCTACCCAGCCAACTTTCGCTCACTGACGACTCCAGCGTATTGTAATCCTAACTCTGACCCTTTGTCCGACCACACCGCTGTAATCATTTGTAGTTACCCCATCAGTCTCTTACTTTACACTCCTAAGTGCTCAGGAGCGGGGCCTTAATTCTTCCGCCTATCCTTGGTAAAGTTAGCTGGCCGAAACCGTCGCACCTCGTATCATGGGTACAAACAACAGCGGACGCACGTACCCATTGGAGGGTACTCAAGTCCTATTTCCACAGTATTATCCTTACACCGAGCCTCTTGGGGTCCTTATATGCGGCGGAAAATGTTGGCAGCCAATGTGGGTTATCGACAACCGCGTGACCATTGCTCCTGATGCTGCCAATCTGCGATGGACTATCGAGCGTGTTCCTTCTCGTCGCGTAACCTCAAGCATGGCTACCCTTCCGGACGGCACGTTTATGATATTGAATAGTGCTGAGACAGGAGAAGCGGGATTCTCATTGGCAAAGGAGCTCATCCGTAACGCGCTCTTGTACGACTCCAGGAAGCCAAAGCACAGGTGTATCAGCATCATGGCAAACACAACTTTCGCGCGCACGCATCGTTTTGAAGCTATCCTTGTGAGCGATGGTCGTGTCTTGGTATCTGGATCCGATCCACAAAACAAGGATTCTCCACAGGAGTACCGGGTCGATCAATTCCTGTCTCCATATCTTCTTGATGGCCGTATCCAGCCACAGTCGACTATATCAGTAACGGGTTAGAATTGGGAGGGCATTTACAGCTTCCAAATTACCTGGCCAAACGTAACAGCGACATCAAAGTATCGGTGCTCAGCTCAGAGTCTAGCACGCATGGCAGCTCTATGGCTGCACTGTCACGGCCCCCCAAAGTCGCCTAGGTTTTCCCAGTTGGATGGTTCCGAATGTACGTAATGGAAGGACCGACACCGTCGCATGCTAGGTGGGTGCGGTTTGGAAGTGATCCTGGGAGGCTGAATAATTGGCCAAACTTTCCTGTCTTTCAGCCCTTGCTAGGGCTTCAACCCGACCATTACAGTTGTTTTCTCTCTGATGGAATGTTAAAATTGGAAAATGTACCTATTACTACATGCTTAGGTATATCTGCTGCTTGTTAAAATAGTGTATATAGTGTATTGCGGCCGCTTCATAAAGTGGTCTCAACGTATCGGCTAGATAGGGGACACTACGGTGGTTCATGTGGGGTCGATTTATGATATATGGATTGGGTTACGCTGCGCGCAAAGGTGGCGATGCGGTCGGTCGGCGTAAGATCGGTCGGTGTATGACCTTAGCACCCGCCGTATGAACAACGAGCTCGCGCGAGAGATGCCGTTTACCATTTTCCTGCGCTCCGCTTTTGGCTAGGTTTCCTTCTTATATCGACATTTATCTTGCCGAAAACGACTAGACTTGCGAGAATATTTGAAGACACTGCTGTATTCATGTAGGAATGATGGACTGTGTCCGAATCGGAGGCTTAGCTTCAACCGCCCCATCCTTTCCTACTGCGCCTTGTCAACACCGACGGGACATACAGGGATACCAGCTAGGATTAGACATGGGTAGTAGCCAATAGGACGGCCAAAATACAAAGGATTTATTATAAGCTCTCAGGACAGACAGGGTTACTAGCTAGGATTAGACAAGGCCCATTAGCAAATTAGATAGCAAGAATTTTAGAATTCTGTCTTTAGAGTTAATAATTAGTCTAAATAATTAAAGATAACGTATTCCGCCACCGAAGCGGCCACACCACCGAAGCGGCCACTTTTTCTTGGCAAGGAAAATCAAAGAGTATTATCTTAATAACAAAGCTAAACCTTAA
>ML976995.1:330953-342369 GCA_010015675.1 Byssothecium circinans | reverse complement strand
GCAGCAATTTTTCTGTAGGAGAAGTCCTCTCCATACTCTAGCAATTCTAGCTCTGCAAGCGCGTCGTCAATTGGGGCCATATTGGTGGAGTTATCGCGTGTTGAACTTTAGTCATTTTGATGAGGGTGGCTCGTTACGCGAATCCGGGCGTTACGCGCACGGACACGTTACCTGTCCTGGGTTTAGACTGGAAAGGAACGCGTTCTGTATCGTAATTTATCTGTCACGCCCCACGCCCGCACCTCAACCCGTATCCTCTCTGCATCAACAGCGAGCGGAGGCGAAACACTTCCGAGTTGGGGTTGGGATGGAAATTAATTGGGATCACAGCGTTGGAATTCGTGTTGGCGTTCGGTGCTGCCGTGAATATTGTGGAGCTGGCGTGTCGGCTTGGAAGACGGACAATGGTCACGTTTTCTCGGCTGGAAACTGGGTTGCGTCTTATCTGGACATTCACGGCTTGCGCTATTCATATAGGCGGCAGTGCTGCGTTGCGATTTCAAGTGGAAAACGTGACTCAGACTCGGAGAAAGTCGACATCGCTTGCTGAACACTGTCGAAGCTGGATCATTAGAGAAAGGGTTCCGTACAGGCACCGGAACCCCATTCGGCTGGGCTGGAGACGGGAATTAGTGATGATTTTTATTCTGTCGTGGTGCCTTTCAACGGGAACGGTCGTGTATATTATCTGGGGGGCGTTAGTGTTGTCTAGTTCTCTTTTTATTTCTACCGAAGACGCTGTGGTTGTTGTGGCGAGGTATCTTGCTTCGGCGTTGGTGTGTACTATGGTAGGATGGTGGGAGTGTACGAGTTGTCGGGAATAGTTACAGATTAAGCAGGGGGGGATTGTGATCATCTCACGAGGACAGGAGTCTATAGGAGATTGAAATCATTCATCGTTAATTACACAAAGGTTGCTCACTCAATAGTCCATGCGTGAAGCCTAACGCATCAAAAGGATAGCAACCAAACATCCATCAACCTCTCGTTGTCCTCTCCCAGTCCGCCATGAACAACCACGTGGTCATTGGTACCATCTTGAGCTTTAAGGACGTCGGCGTCGAACCATCCGCGCGGATCGGGGAGACCATTAGCCCCGCTCGGCTCCAGCTTGGTCCACCAGTTCTCGTCGATGTCGTAAATCCACGCATCGCCCAACATCTTGCCTGCGCCGGCATGGCCGAGGGATGATGGATCTCGCTCACCGAAAAGCGTGAGCAGTTTGTCTTTCTTCGCAATCACAATGGGGACCAAGGCACAGACACTGCGCGGTTCCGGTCCATCATTGCCGTCGGCCTTGAAGGTCTCGGTTGACCAAGAGTTGGCGGCTATGTCGAAGATGTCGATACTGCCGCCTTGTTCCTTGGTGCCATCAAAGCCATGCATCCTGTACAGCCTGCCCCTGTTATACGCTATCGAAGCACCGCCGCGCTGCGGAGCTGGAGCATCGGGGGCTTTTGTCCAAGTCCGAGTGGAGAGGTCAAACTTCCAGAGATCGGAGAGACGGCCGTTTGCGGGACAGCCAGCGTGTATGAAGATGGCGTTTTTGCCGTCATGAGTCGCACAGTGGTAGCTCCGGCCGGGCGGATATGGCTTCTCTGCGTCGGCGGGCTTGATCAATGACCACGAAGACTGCTCAGGGTCATAGCACCAGATGGCTCCTTGCTCTTCGATTGAAGTCATCTTGACGCCGCCGCGGCCCGAGAAGAGGTAGATGCGAGAATTGAGAGCAACGGATGAACTGCCAACACGCGGACTAGGGGCCGAGCTCACCGACTTCGTGGTGAGGTGGGGGGCATCTGGACGTGTGAGTTCATGTGATGAGCAAGGAGGATGCTGCTGACCTTTGCTGAGCGATACGACGTCCACCTGATTATCAATAGGCTCCCGAGGCTGCACCTCGCCGCCGAAGATGTACGCTGTGTTGCCGAGCACTGAAAGCACCTGCGAGGATCGGCGCAGTCGCTCGGAGGCGAGGAGGCGCGTCCAGGTGCCATTCTGATTCCAGGTGGGCTTGTGGATGGGCATGGTGACAGTATCTACGTGGTCAATGGTGTGGTGTATGATGTCAAACAGTCGTGGTTGATGATGCTGAAATAAGGGCGCCTTTATTCGTGTTGTCGTTGCCGCATGCGCGGTCACAGATGCACCGTGGGGTAGAGAGCTAGCCTAATGAGGGGCAACTGTAACAACCATTGCGTCAGAGCAATAGAGAGCCCATCAAATGGTAAGGAGCGTCTGGATAAGCCTTTGGGCGTACTGCTCTAACCCTGTTCTCCCACATTGCAAGCCCTAATCGTATCTGGCCCGGACCCTAACTAGCCCTGGGGATTTGTCGGAGTGTTCCCTACTAGCTCCCATCGAAATCTATGCCGTCTGGATGCCACGAGGAGTAGAATTGTGAGGAAGAAGCCAGGAAATAAATCACCCAGTCACCTGGAAAACTTTCAGCAAGTGTTCGGAAGACGCGACGCGACAAATGTTCTAGCCATTTCTAGTAAGTCCGTGACGCCAAATCACATGCCGATTGCATGTATGGCCCAAGCTCCCTGCTCAAACCCAAATTATTCCATCATCAGATCAGATCAACCGTTTACACGCGCACAGCCTCCCTGACGCCCAACATGCGTCTTCGGCTTTCGGTACAGCGCAACAACCTGCCAGCGAGTAACATCCTCTGGAATGTCCCCGATACAAACAGCCCGCAGGCCTACACCATCGCCCGACTACTCGAAGATGTCAATCAGGTGCTCCCGCTGGAGGCTGAGCAGTGGGGGCTTGAGGACTATGTAGTGGAAGTGAATGGCTTCGAGTGCCTGCACTTCTCGCCTGTATCGCAAACCCTAAAGGATGACGATCTGGTCTCGTACGTTCACCTTACAACCTATTCCATGCTTGACTGACAATGATGCAGTATCCGACCCCTCTTAACTGCTGAAGTCCGCTCGCGCACCCTCTGCGGCCGGTACCAGATCTCCGAAGATGGAAGGCACCTCCTTGACGGTATACCGTTCGGCCGACCCTACCTCAGACAGCCGCACCGCCCGTCTGTTCGAATACCACCCCGCAAACGCCAGAGGCTGGAAGATGACGTAGGCATTAGGGCTGAGGCGACCGACGTTGCGGGCTTGATCACGGAAAATGGCGGACCTTTTCTGCAAACGAACGGCGGCTCCCATGATGATCCTATCCATGACGAAGAAGAGGAATCTGACGAGGAATATGTCGTCAAGCATGACAAGAAAAGGTCACGGTCCGATAAGGGCATAAAGCAGGTGCAGTTTGTTCAGGCTCGTGAGGAAGAATCGGATGATAGTGAGGATGACGAGGAGTTTGCTCCAAGCGACGAGGACGAAAGTGCAAATGCGTCAGCCACGAGCAGCTCAGACACATCCACCGCATCAGACTCAGATGATTCCTCATCTTCGAACTCCAATTCAGACTCTGACTCCGACTCCGATTCCTCTTCTGATGATTCAGAAGACGAGAGTGTGAACGCTGGTTCCTCGAACAATCGAGAGACCCCATTCGGAAAAGGGTCAAAATATACCAAAATACGAAACAAACGCCGAAAAGAGTCTCGCCAATTACGAGAGCTCAAAAGAGCGGGAGAGATTGACCTCAACGCAACCCTTGCCGATTATCGCCAATACAAAGAAGCGCACCAACTAGTTTCCATTCAGGACATCATTGGAATACCAGCGAAGGCCATGGCTGCACCCAACGGGAAACGAAAGCACTTGGAGGATATTGAGGGTGAAGTTGCAAACATAGATGAGGCTGCGGAGCTTGAGGCACGAAAAAGAAAAATGCTTGCAGAGTTTGAAGAGCAGACACAGGAAGAAGGACCGCTTACGCACACGCAGGACGATGTGCAAATGGAGGACAGTGTTGCGGAGGCAACCGTCGCTAGGCCCGACACACCGCCAGAGCAACTATCTTCAAGGAAACCTGAGCCCATGGTAGAACGGCCCAGCAAACGACTGCGACCCGACACGGCTGCAATCGGTAGGATGCTTGCTCGCCAAACCAGAACACTGGACAAGAAGCCTGCCAAAGGAAAGAAGCCTGTTGCAGAGTCTCCTCCGGAACCAGAAGGCATCAACGACCCCGATTTTTGGAAGTCCAGGGTCAAACTTTCGGCTTTCGAATGCTGGGAAGAGGACCATGAACTCAGTACTCCTCCTTTCCCGTTCAAGCAACACTGGGACCCCGCAAGCCAGCTCATGCGCGAACAATTGAAAAAGAAGAAAGACGCAAAGGCTAAGAAGAAGAAGCACACTGTCGTCAGCGATAGTGAGGAAGAGGATAACGAGAAGCTGATCTTGAACTACGACGACTCTCCAGAGACCGCAAAGCAGGACTCCGATCCTACAGCCGCCATCGAATCCCAGCTTCTGCAGGACGTGGAGGTGGCTGCGCATTCAGATCTGCCTGAGCTCCCAGAGGATGTGGCGTCTTTACCTGCACTTCAAATGACGGATATCCAAGTTGGTGCAATCGTCGCCACCAAGCTCTGGGTCATTGACCCGAAGACGGTCACACCGGAAATTACAGCTTACAAGACGGCTATTGTAGAAAAAGAAGGCGATTCTGGACATGGTGCAGGACGGTTCAGGCTCAGGCTCGCTGAGCGCGATGTACCGAAGAAAGTGGAGAAGCAAGTCGACGCAGAGGGCAACAAAATTCGCAGTGCACACAACGACTTTCATATGGATGGCGATGACGAGGACGATGAAGAGGATCCTAGTATCTGGGAGGGAAGCTTTGCTGAGTTGGTAGAGCCGAAGCTCGTGCAGGCGGCGAAGTCTGAAGTGTAAAGCACCGATTTCAATATTGGGGCGTTTGCAGATGACGGCTACATATGTAGTGACCGCGCATCGTCATTTCGAAAAGTTTACTGGAATTCATCTCAGTGCTTAAGAACAATAGTCGATACCCAGTCTTTTTTCGACTCCCCTTTTCCTCTCCTGTGTTTACATCCAGTATCAAGATCCATCGGAAACTTCAAAGTCACGTGAAATATGGCTATCCATGGATCCTTTCTCGTAACCACAGGGCTTCAGGATGTACTCAGATAGTACGATCGGGTCACCATTTCCTTCTTCTAGATAGTTCTGCGTGAAGACGATATTGTCGGAGCGACATCGCCAACAGCGATCTACCCCGCCGAACGTCATGCCTTGCCCCTCCATTGCATTAATTGATCCATCTCAGCCCATCTCGCATCCCAGAACTCACCCTGTCCTCACATCATCGCAAAGGCGAGCTTGCTACCGGTATCCAGGGCCCGTCAGCCTCATTCATCTGCATGCAGGATACAGCGATTGGTCACAAGTCTTGAGAGATGGCGTGCGCCGCGCGGAGGAGCTGGGCCTTCCGTCGGCTTACACCCTAATCTTGTGCCTAAACCCGCGCGACTTCAACTGCCGGGTGGGGTACAAAGTACGGGAAGCTGCTTCCCTGACGGTGCTTAGGCCCAAGAGAAGGATTTTCTACGGCGAGAGGGGCCCGCTTCCTTTTCATCTTGTCTCACGAAGTTGAATTTTTGAACTGACATCTGCTTTGCGGAATTGGATTGAGAGTTGAGAGGATTGAAACGTATAGAAGCATCATCTTTTATTAGCAGTAGGTCGGGCCGCGAAACAATCACTAAGTGCCACCGAAGATATAGCTAACCACGTACAGAAGCTCGAAATTCTTGCAATGCCTCTTCCACACGGCGTGTACAGAGCTGACCATGTCGGTTCGTTCTTGCGTCCGAAATCTGTTCTCGACGCTCGCGAGGCCGTTGCAAACAACACCTCCAACCTCACCGCGCTCCGAAAAGTAGAAGACAGTGCCGTCGCAAGCGTAGCCTCCTCTCAAATCAAGAATGGCCTTCGCTCCATCACCGACGGCGAGTTCCGCCGCGCATACTTCCATCTCGACTTCCTCCAGCATCTCTCCGGCATCGAGATCAAAGGCCAAACAGGCCTCATCAGACCTCACGGCTTCTCTCCACCTGTGCTCGCCGTGACCGGTAAACTAGGCCACCCGAAGCCCATCCAAGTCGATGACTTCAAATTCCTCGAGCAAGTCATCAAAGACAACGGCGGCCCCGCCACGACAAAAGTATGCATCCCCAGCCCCACAATGGTACACTTCCGCGGCGGACGAGCAAGCATAGACATCGAAGCCTATCCCGACCTAGACCCCTTCTTCGAGGACCTCGCACGCGTCTATCAAGAAGAACTAGACTCGCTCTACAAAGCCGGGTGCCGCTTCGTCCAGCTCGATGACACGAACCTCGCCTACCTATGCGACCCGGACATGCGCAAGCAAGCTGAGGACCGCAACGAAGACCTCTCCACGCTCCCGCGGAAATACGCCGAGCTCATCAACGCGGCCATCTCCAAGCGTCCCGCCGACATGAAAATCGGCATCCATCTCTGCCGCGGCAACTACCGCTCTAAATGGTTCGCATCGGGCGGCTACGAGCCCGTGGCGGAAGTGCTGTTCAAGGAACTCAATGTCGATGCGTACTTTTTGGAGTACGACGATGCGCGTTCCGGCGACTTTAAACCGCTGCGTCATTTGCCCGAACACAAGGTCGTTGTTCTGGGCCTCATGAGCAGTAAGAAGAATACGCTGGATGATAAGAAAGAGATCTTGGAGAGGTTGAAGCAGGCGGCTGAGGTTGCGCCCAGGGGGTTGGAACAGCTTTGTTTGAGCCATCAGTGTGGGTTTAGTAGTACGGTGGAGGGGAATGAGTTGAGCGAGGAGGAGCAGTGGGCGAAGGTTAGGCTGGAGGTGGAGATTGCTAAGGAGGTTTGGGGGGAGGATTTGAGTAAATAGGGTGGTGGGTGGTACCTTTTGGTTGAGTTTTGCTGGAGTGGGGCTGTCTTCGTGGATGCTTCTTCTTTTTTTCCCCTACTGAATAGAGCGGGATGTGCATGAATTCAACAGCATGCGATATATGAGCTTCTCTCTCTCTTTTTTTGGGGGGGGGGGGGGGTTTAATATCGTGGTCTGTGCTGTCTCCGTTATTCCTTCTCGTGTTTCTCTTTCGTCCTTTCCATTCTCCATTCTCGTCCTACTCTCATCGTCATTGCTATTATCGTCATGACTGAGAGTATAGTTTTACCCATTCTCCTCTTCTGCCGTTGGCTTCACTCCTATTCCTTTGGAGAATCCGCCTGACACGGAATAGCCCAGGCATCCCGATTCTACTTCCGCCTCCTCACCCCTGAGCCCACATCAGGAAGCTTGATCTCAACCCCCAGTTCTTCTCCACATATAGCGAGTACATCCTCCAGGAAAAGAAATGGAGCAGCGTTGGATACTGACGCGCTTCTACTCTGCCCTTTAGCTGGTGGAGCGCGACTCAGTCAATGTTCCCCTTTGAGTGTGTTTCGATCCGGTAGGCATCCTCAAGCTGAGTGAGCAAGAAGGTACCTAGATACGGTAGAGGTGCTAATGGCCATCTAGAAATGTGATTGTGCAAACTGTGCTCTGTCGCGTTGAAGTTGAACCACCATGTCGCGATGTATGACGTCAGTTCGGTTAGTCATCGATCGAAACTCAGGGTTGCGGCACTTGCACTCTCACTGCTTCCTCCAGCTTCCCCTCGCCTATAAATTGCTCTCTAAACCTTGGCAGAAGAGGCATTGTGCGAAGGACCTCTAGAATTAAGGAGCGTTTCGCGGTTACGTTGTGGAGTTAACAACAAATTATATAAGCGTGCAGAAGGTCGTGAATCGCATTGTGAGTCTTAGCGATTTTCACCTTTTTTAATAAAGAAAGCAATTTTGTTTAGATAAAGAAACATTGTTATGGCCAAGAACACTGGTATCTTACTCGGTACTACTCACCTAAATAGGTTAGTAAGTAGATAGCTGCGAAAGGTATAAGTAAAGGCCATATCCTCGAGTAGAATTCAACCTTACAATAAGATAATCGACTATTAACACTATACTATTGACTAGTATTTACACCATCCTTTGCCATTTCTCATATACCTTTTTATACCGAGCAACCTCGATCCGCACTGGAACCACTTCATTCATCCCAATCACCCCACCCACGCGACCGAGAAAACTCCCTCACACGTCGCGAACGCGAAATTCTTCACGAATCGATGGAGCGTACCGACGCACCGACCCTCGCAGGCCTACCTACGGAGCTACAATGGCAGGTGTGCTCAAATCTCGACAAGAAGGACCTCCTGTCACTCCGATCTGTGTCGAAACAATTCGTGGCATCTACTGCCTCTGAACTCTTCCGCAGGATTCCGCTCAGCGTACTGAAAGTCTTCCTTACGCGCGAGGGGTTGAAGACGTTCAGCGGACTGTGCGAATTTCCAGACTTTGTACGTGCGCTTGATGGAAGCGAGCTCTATTTCTATGGAGGGATTGCAGATTTCCTGGAAGACTGGAAAAACGACGGGTGGAAAAACGGGGGGTGGAAAACCGACGTGTGGGGAAAGGACAAGTGGAGAAGGGACCATCGGGAGGGGTGGATAATCGACGGGTGGCTGAGATGGAACCAAGCTCGGAAAGTTATATTCGAGTCGATGGTCAAGGAGCAAAAGGACTTCGAGAGGGAGCAGAGCGAGGCAGTTCAGCTTGTGATAAAAGCACTCGAGCAGTTCAGACGCAACGGCATCAAGGTCGACATCAAGGTTGGAACGCCCCTTCCAAAATTGCAAGGAGAACCGATCATTGGCATGCAGTCCCTCCTCAATAAAGTGGACGAATCTTACAAGAAACGGCTAAGTAGGCCTCGATGGGTTAGCAATGGGGACAGGTTTCAGGATCTTTACCAAGAGGTTAGCATTCCCCTCCAGGTTCTCCGAAAAAGCGACTTCTCCGAGAAAATCGTGGAACTTGAGATTAATCCGGCCCATACCTCAATTCAGAAGTTACCTAGCAATTCGGACGCATGGAAGATACTGGATCGCGTCCGCAAACTTAACTTGCGCATTACCGATAACCATTATCATAAGGAGGCCTGGGGAGAGGCGTGGGAACGAATTATTCCTGTCATTCAAGCCGCATCTGAATGTGAGGAGATACTGATTGGCGGGTGTGGCGTACCGAAACAGTGGCGAAGCTCCTCATCATCCTTCAGAGCCGACGACTTGTGTTCATACGTACGTCAGAATTGCAGTGGGTGTCAGCACATAGTCAAAGCACTCAACGCAACATCATTCACCGCCCTCACTTGGCTTTCGCTCGAACTTCTGCCGATGAATGAAGAGGTCATCAGTGGCATCATTCGCTCAAACCACTCAACCCTGTCACGTATCTCTATAAAGGAAGTGGAGCTAGTATCTGGATGCTGGCGAGGCGTTGTTCAAGCCATGCGCACGGCGATACACTTGGACTCCCTCCGCCTTGAAGGTCTGAGGCAGGGTGTTCAGCATGCAACTTCCTTTTCCAGGGATATGTTCAATGACTACCGGGTTGGAATCTGGAATCGGGAGAACATACAGCGTTACTTGGATAGTCTGATTTCAAAATTCGAGGCGCTTATTATGCACTCTGGTGTGTCCTACAGCGGGTTCACCCAATACTCGGTGCTTGTGAAACTGAAGGTTGGCGACAACAGTTCTTGGTTCTCTACCTAGGTAGTCGACCGGAACGGTAGTCAAATACGGTTCACCGGACTAAGTAGAGTAAGGCGACCAGGGTGATAGAGGGGTTGCCGTGGAGAGGGGGTGCGAGTAATGCACTCATCGTCATGCTTGGGTAGCATAGCTGAAGCGTGGGGGATGGTATAGAGGGAAACAATGCGCCAATATATTCACGTTTCCACTCCGAATTAGCTAGCTCTACTCATAAGTAAACCAGAAATCACGAAGAGAATAAAAACGTCTTACCACTATATCGCCTTGGAGATCACCAAATGTGCCAACCTCATTGTTTTAGAGATGAAGACGCTCCTGCCCCAAAAGTTCAATCCCGACTCTCTCTGTTCCCGCTGTCCTACCTCATATCCCAAGCGCTGGAGGACATTATGATGTGCTATATAACGTCCCCCCCTGCGTAACGCAAAGCACTCCGTGCCGTAAAAGATTTCCAATAAAAGCATCTCCACCCTCCACCCTACAGTAAATTAAATTGTATTAATAGCAATCCTCTTCTTTCAAGAATTCTCCTTAAGCTAATGGTGAGTGACGAAAAAATTACAGCGCTCTTACTTATACTCTTCGTTGTCCCTTTTAAGGCCTCTTAAACCGTACCTGGTTTATATCCCTACAATAAGACAGCTATCCATAAATGCTAGAGTTTGGGGGTCCCAAACGATAGTTCTGTAGTGTAAGAAATTAATGCAGAGCTTTTTAGATACTCGGTCTGTAGTTTGATACAATCCGGATTTATCCGCGCGGAGGGGGTCCTAAGCACGATTTTCGCGGGCTGATCTAGCGAGCTTACGTAGTGTATCACTGGAAATTATTACCAGATTATATTTTATTCTATACCTAACTAGTGAATGTTCGCGCTATTCTACAAATGTCTAACGACTAAGAGGCTATTTTTAGATAGTGGGCTAGTGTTCGTTGCTGCTAGCTGTTCTCTCGTAGGACCACTACCGCCGACATAGACTGGGCCAGCAGGGTCCTTTTACTAAGCTATATTATCACGCAGTCAGACAGCGATGGAATAAGATTGGATGATAGTATATTGCACTTGATTTCTGGTGGCAAATATCAAGCACGTGATTCTACATGCAGGCTTGCCACTTGATCTAGAGGATGCTCGAACCTTCGGCGTGCAACTTAGGGAAGTAACGTTATATATACACCTTGATCCTCGGCCCCCTATGAAATAGAGGAATAGAGAAAATAAGATAATAAATAATAAAGGAATACTAAAGGCTTTATGACGTGCTAGCGAACCATACCCTTCCTGATCCAACCCCAACGCTGATTGTATTGTCCAACACTGCTGAGCATGACGGCCGATATTCTAAGGGTAACCATATGAATATCTTTGAGTTATATGTAATCCAAACTCCATCTGAACTTAAAGCTATGCCTTTGTATTGAGGTTGTTGGACTTCTGCATTATTCAGAGGTACAATTGAATCTGATGGGTTTCTAAGACTGATGGTGCCAATCTCAGTGTCAAGGTACGAATCGGTACGATCAAAAGAGATGCGGTAGAGTGTCTGGCCAACATTGAGCGTCTGCAGGCAGGCGCCGCTGCTCGGATCCCAGATCTTAACCGTCTTGTCGTCTGACGCCGACGCGAGCCGTGCCGAGTCGTGGGAGAAGGCCACGGACTCGACCGAACTGCTATGCCCCTCAAGCGTCGACAGGCAGGCGCCGCTGCTCAGATCCCAGATCTTGACCGTCTTGTCGTACGACGCCGACGCGAGCCGTGCCGAGTCGTGGGAGAAGGCTACAGACATGACCGCCGAATTACTATGC
>ML976995.1:296323-330528 GCA_010015675.1 Byssothecium circinans | reverse complement strand
ACGCGAGCCGTGCCGAGTCGTGGGAGAAGGCCACGGACTCGACCGAACTGCTATGCCCCTCAAGCGTTGACAGGCAGGCGCCGCTGCTCCAATCCCAGATCTTGACTGTCTTGTCGTACGACGCCGACGCGAGCCATGCTGAGTCGTGGGAGAAGGCTACGGACCTGACTGAACTGCTATGCCCCTCAAGCGTCGACAGGCAGGCGCCGCTGCTCCAATCCCAGATCTTGACTGTCTTGTCGTCCGACGCCGACGCGAGCCGTGCTGAGTCGTGGGAGAAGGCTACGGACCTGACCGAACCGCTATGCCCCTCAAGCGTCGACAGGCAGGCGCCGCTGCTCCGATCCCAGATCTTGACCGTCTTGTCGGCCGACGCCGACGCGAGCCGTGCCGAGTCGTGGGAGAAGGCCACGGACCAGACTGAATTGCTATGCCCCTCGAGCGTCGACAGGCAGGCACTCCATTGATCCCCTGTAACGTTACTTGGCTTTATCGTAATCCACTGTGGCTCTTCTTCTTTGAAATGGCCCCTCACTAGGCTGCTGGCTGGACTAAACAGAAGTGCTGACGCGTATGCCTGTAAGGGACTGTTCTCTATTGCCCCCTTATGCGCCATAATAAATCGATGCGCATCTTGAACAAGCTCGTTTAACATAGCTGCATCTTCTCTTCCCTAAATTGTATTAGCATGCATAATATAGAAATAGTCGTGCAGGGTAAAGCATTACATCCACTAACGCCTTTAGTTTTGCTATTGAGACTATCCCCTTTGACAGGCTCTTGCACAGGCTAAGAGCCTCAAGCCAGTAAAGGTATTTCTCCCTCAAGAATTCGTAGACGGCGCCACTATCTTGCAGATCAACTGAGGAAGTCGCAGCAGAGGCAAGACTCCCATTGCTAAGGTGATCAATCCAGTAGATGCACGAGTAACGCAGAGCCGCTAAGAGATCTAGGTCTGGCGGTTCCACTAGCTCAGCAGGATACCCTAATTCACGGAGGCTGTACATGTCTCGTTGAAGTGTCGACATGACTTTGAGCGACCTTGAGAAGACTGCGTAGTGGGCGGCCTCGATTCCAGATGGGAAGATCTCGCTAGCGGCCTTTGCAAATAGAAAGTCCTTTGCTGACTGATGCACAAAGTAGACAGTGTCTCCTCGGTTCGTAAGGAAAGAGCCGCACAGGCTTATTATCTCCCGTACTGACTCAAGATCGTCGGCCATATCGTCGAGCGACTCCACAAGAGCTACAAGCTCTAGAAGTGTAATAGGTCGATATACAATCGCTATTAACGCTAGAATCTGCCGGGAGAGATCAGCACTGTCTGAGGCACAGATCTGCTGCATCATCCGCTCGTACAGAGAGTCGAGTCCAGGTGGGAATGCATTCAACTTCGCAAGCGTGTTGTATCGTGGGGTCTCTTTAAGGCTTTGACAGACTAAAGCCACCCAGAGGAAGGTGTCGTCCGCGTTCGAGGATAGATGGTTTAACACAGCGTCTCGTGTTTTGTCGTTATACTTCTTCCATTGCGCTAGCTGGAGCACCTTATGCTTAATAAAAATGCTAACAGCTGCAGCTACAGACTCTGCATTTAGCTCAAGGCATAGCCTCACCTTCTGTCCTGCCATCTCTAGACGCTCCTCGATATTAGACCAGTTGCGGCTAGAGACGATCCACTTGGCACGCGAAGACACGCATGACTTCTGGGCGACGAAATCCAGCAGTTTTGGCAAGTCTGTTACGCACTCGTCCAGCGCATCAACAATTAGGAACGTCCTGTTTACGCTCGGGTCTCGCAGAATGCTTGTAAAGATCTCAGACAAGGCAACCCAGGCGTTCGCGTCCTCAAAGAGTGCATTTCCTGCGTGGTCGTGCTTTTTCTGAATATGCGAGACGAGAGATGGCTGCTGCTTGACAAGCAAGTATAGCAGACCTCGCAGCACCGCGGTGGCGCTGTTAATTCGCCTGTCTGTAGCCTGGCAAAAGAAGTAGGAAAGGAGGTCTGTCTTCGCGATTGACTTCTTCAACTCGTTAATAATGCCGCAAAGCAGCATTGTCTTGCCCTTTCCAGGGTCGCCCTTAATCCAGAGCAGTCGGTTGTTCTCGTCGTCTCGCCATTGTTGGAAATCGACGTTTTCGAGGATCCAGTGGTAAGAGTCCTCTAACAGCCCGCCCTTGGTGTCTTCAATGCGCTTCTTGTCGTCGCGAGGATCGGTAAGGCGTAAGTCTTGAATGCATCTCTCTCGCTTATCTATCATCTCTCGGACCCGGTTAGATGCATTCCCTGCCCCTTCGCCGTAGTAAAGTGGGATCTCAATGTCCAGAATACCTAGCAATGAGTACACTTTATCTTCCGGGAGCTTGGTCTCCCGCCGTTCCATCCACAAGAAACGCTCATCTGCGCTAAATTGAGATAAGTGAGCTCCTTGAAACGCGGAGGCAGGAACACCTGTTATGTGCTGAATCTGTTCCTTCAGAGAACTTCTGTCACCTATTCGTATACCCTCGCAAGAGAAGAATTCGATTGAGCGAGGTGCAAGAAGCTCCTGCAGCGTCCAACCCCGGGTAAACCACCTGCTTCGGCCTAGAACTGAATCCCACTGTAAATGAAAGTCATCGTCGATGCAGCAACCTGTTACATCTGTTAAATAGACATAACATCGAGTTGCGTTGCGATACCAGCGAAACATAGAGTTGATAGCGTGCGAGAGCTCGGCCTTGTTTGCCTTGTTGATGCAACATGTGTCAATCCAGAAGTATTCTAGGCCGTCGCGTGCGGCTTGCTCTGCACAGAAGTAGATCTTCTTGTAGCCATGTTTCTTCTTGCCAATTCCCTTCGTTAAGTCATCAAATGTAACCTCCTCAGCATCGGCCCCCCAAGTGTGTGAAAGGATCGCATAGGGAGGGATGGCGTCGTCCCGGACCTGAGTGAGACCAAAATCGCCATCGGCGCTGCGTTGCAGAAGACGCATCGTTTCGCGGGGCTAGATGATGGCAAGCGGTAGGAACGGATCTCGGTGGGGATCAGACGCGGCAGCCTAGCCGAGAGACGAGACAGCGGCTTGTTGAGCACTTTAGTCCTAGGCTAGTAAGGTGAGCCAGCATGCGAAGAGATAGGACGCAGATCTGTACCCAAGGATCAAATCCGATGGCGATGCGGCGCGAGAGTGCGCGAGTTCTATTGCCGTGTCAGTGGGTTTGGGCTAGAGGGGTAAGGACAAGCTATCGTGGTCGAGGTAAGCTGATTGCACAGCCCAAAGTGTGGCGCGGACACTAAGGCCATGGTGCAGTATAACGAAACACGGCTCGGATTAATCCTCGGGCCGATCTAGCAAGCTCACGTGAAGTGGGGGTTCCTATGCTATGCCTAACCAGCGCAAGTGTCGCGCTATTCTAGAAATGTCCATCAACGGGCTATTTTTGGACGGCGGGCTGGTGTTCATCGCCGCCAGCCGTTCTCTCGTACCAGTACACCACCACCACCATCAACATGGACCGAGCCAGCAAGGTACTGGCGGAGGCACGTAATTCCGACACACCTAGAACCTGGGCTGCCCTTTCAGAATGGGGCGATGTCCCTCTCCACACCCTGTACTATCGCGCACGCGGCCGACCCTCCCGAGAGGAGAAGGCCCAGCGCCAGCAGTATCTTACCGCAGATGAAGAGAAAGCACTTGTGACGTTCTTGTTACAGATGTCTAGTCTTGGGCAACCTGTCCGAATCAAGTATATACCCTCGCTAGCCTTCAGCGTCGCCCGCCGGCGATCCACGCGGAACAAGCCCATCAAGCCCCCGGGCAAGAACTGGGCTCGAGCCTTCGAGAAACGCCAGCCCGAAGTCAGAGCGAGGAGGATCAGGTCAATAGACTGGAATCGGCATGAGAAGTCCATACACAGCAAGATCACGGAGTGGTTTGAGGTGATCGGTAAGGTACTACAAGGTCCGAGTATACTGCGTGAGAATGTCTACAACATGGACGAGACAGGTGTCATGCTGAGTATGCTGGGCTCTGTTAAGGTTCTCGTAGGCAAAGATGATGTACGTGGCTATAGAGGCGCTGGTGTCAAGCGGACCATGGTAACCACGGTTGAGTGCATCAGCGCTGACGGTAGGTCGCTGCTACCGCTCATCATCTGGCCCTCCTCTACCCATCGAAGTAATTGGACTACGCATTCGACCCCCGGATGGCATTATGGTCATTCGGAGAACGGATACAATGACTCGAAGATCTGCTTGGAGTGGCTTACGCGTGTGTTTGATTGCCAAACCAGAGGACTAGCTAACGGCAAACCACGGGTGCTAATCTGCGACGGCTTTGGAACTCATGAGACTCTAGAGATCCTGGAGTTCTGCTTTGAACACAACATAATCCTGTGCCGACTTCCGTCTCACACCTCGCACAAGCTCCAGCCGTGTGACGTCGGCGTCTTTGCCCCCTTGAAAACGGCCTACCGCGATGAGGTTGAGCGGTTGAATAGAGGCGGCGTGGACAAGGTTGGGAAGGAGCATTTCACTTCTCTATACCAGCCAGCAAGGGATAGAGCGCTGACCAAGAGGAACATTAGGGCGGCATGGGCTGCTACTGGCTTGTTCCCGTTTGATCCGAAGAAAGTGCTCCGAGATATACCCAAGCCGCTCGCGGAGCTCACTGTGCCTGACAGGTCTGATGCTTGCCCTCGAGACGAACTGTTGACCCCAGTAACGCCCGTCACACCTGTGACAACTGAGGGTCTTTCGTCTTTACACAATCTAATCAAAGAAGATGCTTGTGCTTCTGAGTGCCTGCAGAGGCGCGTCCAAAAGCTCGCAAGTGCCGCTTAAATATCCTTTGCTAAACAACATCTCCTTCAGGACCACAACCGACTATTAGCCAAGATAAACGGCGAAGCAAAGGTTCGCCGATCGACGAAATCTGTAGTCCTTGGGAAAGCAAAAGTGATGAGCTTCGAGGACCTCGAGGATGCACGAGTGAAGCGTGCTACCAAAGACAAAGCAACTGCAGACAAGGGCAAGGGAAAGCGTGGTCGTAAGCGCAAGAATCCTGCGCCAGAGGTCGGCGAGACCGAAGTGATGGGCGAAGCTGCAGACAAGGGTGACGGGAAGCGTAGCCGTAAGCGCAAGAAATCTGCTCCAGAGGTCAGTGCGGTAGAGACTGAGATAGTGGGCGAAGCTGCAGAGCCATGGCGGGCCCCAGTAGCAAGAATGTATTGATGTATTAGCGCAACGTCCCTAAATTATCATAACGTTATCCTGCTTTAATCGCTGGAAAGGGTGTTTGTCAGTGCTACTCCGAGATGGGTTCAACTGTTCAAGCACAGCCATAAGCCTCTCAGCCACAAGCTGACTGTGCATAGCCAACGTAAATTACGCTAGGATGGTATTTGGCGCTAGCTGAATTCAGTTCTCGCTTCGATTGGAAGTACCAATCAGGGTGGCAATGGCGCATGAATTTCCCCGCCACATCGACGCAAAAGGCTAATACGACTTTGCAACATCGTCAAAACGTTCCGAGGCTTGTATCAAACATGTGCCTTTGCCTCGTAGTGGTGCAAGCTACGTGGCGCGGCTGTAGTAGAGAGACACCTTTACAAGATGAAAGAAGGCTTCTCACAAATCAGGCGCGGAAATAGCCATGCAAATGTAATTTATGAGCAGGGACGAGTGCATATGTTTGCAAGTAGCTAAAGTACAAGACCCGTATAAGGACGTAAAATATTCTGACGTGTGCGTAGAATAAAGTATACTTGAAGTCAATGTACCCCTCGTTTTTTGCGGCACGGGGGGTTTTGCGCGACTTAGGGAGGGACGTTAGACGCGACCAGGGTGATGGAGGGGCTGCCATGGAGAGGGCGCGGGTAATGCACTCATCGGGTAGCATAGCTAAAGCGTGTGGGACGGTATAGAGGGAAACAATGCGCCAATATCTTCACGTTTCCACTCCGAATTAGCTAGCTCTACTCATAAGTAAACCAGAAATCAAGAAAAGAAAAAAAAATGTCTTGCTACTATATCGCCTTGGAGATCACCAAATGTGCCAACCTCATTGTTTTAGAGATGAAGACGCTCCTGCCCCAAAAGTTCAATCCCGACTCTCTCTGTTCCCGCTGTCCTACCTCATATCCCAAGCGCTGGAGAACATTATGATGTGCTATATACAGTATCTTTCCGGCTATTTTCACTCTTCCCGCTCTGTTGATACTCAAGTCGCCGTGCGCTTCATGATGGTCCACCAACTAACTCCTCCCTACTCCCGCGCTCCGAGCCATTGTCTTGACTCGTACTACAGAACGCACGAGCAAGTAAAAGAAAGCTTAGATATGATTACCTTGATACTGTTCCCAGTGCCAGTAGCGGGAAGGTACTGAACCTTCTCGCCATTCCGTCCGCTCCGCTTGCGATGTCGTCTGTCCTGCGTCCTTCTTACGGCCGTCCTCCCGTCCTTCTCTCTCGTATTATCTTTATCCGCACTTTGGTTGATTCCTCATCCTCATCCTCATCCTCATGCTGCTACCGCGCGCTGAAGGTCAGCAGGATGAGCATTGCAAACCTTCAATTACTTCGCAAAATCCACAATGTAAAAACCACCATGTAAAAGCACCATGTAAAAGCCACCATGTAAAAGCCACCATGTAAAAATTACCATGTAAAAAGCACCAGGTAAAAACAAAAACATTCTATACACATTTATATACATATGTACACCACTTAACTACTCACTCCTTTTTCCCCGCCCCCCTACCACCGCTATCTCCACCCCCACCACACTCAAGAACCATCCAACTCGCCGCCAGAACCCCAACCGCACCACCCGCAATGCCCCACGCCACAAACACCAGTCCCGTATACCCAGCGTAAAGGCCCGTCGACACGAGACCGGGGGCACTTAACGGCGATGTGAGGAACGAGTAAACGAGATACGCGAAGACGAAGGGTGCGGAAGCAGCGCCGAGGATGAAGGAGGAGAGTGCCCATTCGATGTTCTGGTTCTATAGTCACGGATAAAGAAAGTGGGTTAGCAAGCGGACGTTCATGCAGAGCGATGGGGAACGGGATGGAAACATACCTCTTCACCAACCCCCCACCACACGCTCAAAAGCACAATCCCAACAACCACAACGACGGCAAGAAGTCCAACCGCCGCAATAGCAAGCACACCGCCAACCCCACTACTTTCCACATCCACATTCGAATGCCCGAGTACATACCTCCCCGCCCCAAAAACAACCGCAAACACCACACCCCCAGCCCCCAACAACCCCGCACCCCTCCTCTTCCCCCAACCCACACCCTTCGCCCTCCCATACCCATACGACACCAACCTCGTCCCGACCTCTCTCCGCGTCCGCGGCATCGCTACGATATACCCCCCAACGTGTGCATATCCCCACCAAGCGCCCAAATACACAAAACCACCCTGCGCAACGACCCACGTAACCCCCAACACGAGCAGCTTACCCAAAGAGATAAACGGCGCGCCGCAAGTCTGCCACCACACACTCACATTCACGACGTGTAGGAACGCGGAGACTAAACTTGGAAGTAGGACGGTGGTGAGCAGGGCGTTGCGACGCCATTGTTGGCCGTGGTATGTTTTGTACAGCCGCGAGGATGTGTAGCCGGAGTAGAGTGCTGCGGTGCACCAGAGTGTGAGCGTGATGATGAGGTAGAAGGTGGAGAAACGGGGATGGGAGGTGTGGAGGGCGTAGAGGAGGGTGGTTAGGGTGGTTGTGGAGAGGGTTTGGATTCCTGCGCTGAGGAGGGGTGGGAGGGTGGACATGTGGGCTTGGGGGTGGAAGAGTGCGGTTTGGGGGTGTGGGTCTTTGTCTTCGTCCGAGTCGGAAGAAGTCGAGGGGGTGGGGGAAGTGGGGGAGGAGGAAGAGGAGGAAAGAGAGGATGTGGCATCCATGTCGTTGACTTGAACCAGGAGACCGTAACTCTTCTTCCCTTTTTTCTTGCTCCCGTTCTCTTTCTCCAAACTGGCGAGTTGCGAGCGCAGATTCGCGCTAAGTCGAATAACACCCTCCCTCTTCCCATGCTCTCCCTCACCCCCTCGAAACACCCACACAAGAATACTCCCAACGCCCACAAGCGCAACAACCACACCCCCCAAAACACCAACACGCCTCCACAGCTCGCGCTCAGCACCTTCATCCTCGCCCGCAAACTTCCCCCAGCGATCGCGCCATTCGCTCATCTCGTCCTCCCTCCAGTACACCGAATACGTGAACGGAACCGTCAGACTACGCTTTTCCTCAAACCGCTCCGGGACCGGGAAAATCGTCAATGGCGCCCGTTTTCCATCCGAATTCGCATTCGCATTCTTCTTCTTCAACCCCACGCTCTTAGGAAAAACTTCCACCCCCACAACAACCTTATCCACCCCCACACCAACCCGTCCCCCCTTCTCCATCATCCCCCTCGGTCCCCGTCGCAGTGGCTTCATTTCACTCACACGCCATCCCCACCTTACCAAAATATCGAAATGGTTGAAAATCTCATATCTCGGCAGCCCCTCCATCCCTCTCCCCTTCCCCTCCCCGCCCCCACCAAAAACCTTCCTACCAACCCTAACCCCGCGCTCGAAATACTTCCCCTCCCCCTCCCCCTCAACAACGCCCTTCCATGCCTGCGCACCAGGAACCCCGTCGATCCTCCATTCAACCCTATATCCCTGCGCGATCAAGTCTTTCACTGTCTCCAGGTCGTGCAGTTTAAGCGCTCTGCGGCAGAGGAGCTTGTTTTTCTCGTCGCGGCCGAAGGTGAGGAGGGCGGGGGAGGTGGTTATGCGGGTGCCGTGGAGGATTTGGACGAGGGAGAGCGGGATGGAAGTGTGCCGGGTGTAGGGGTAGGTGTAGGGATCTTGGGGGCAGGCGATGGGGAGGTCTGCGTATGCGTATGTTTGTGTGGATGGAGAGGTGGAGTTCGAGGGTGCTTGGGGGGCGGTGGAGAGGAGGACGGGGAGCGGGGAGCCGGTGCGGTAGGTGCGTGGTGTGAAGCCTGGGGAAAAGTACATGATAGAGTTAGTTTTAATTGTCACACGTACGATTGTTGCGCATGTAGAGCTGGGGGTAGGACGTATGTACAGTACCTGGAATATGTAATCCCTGCGCTGTGGAAACCAGTAGCGCAATAATTGCGTTTCCCCTCATTGCGAACCGTCCTCTTTCTTTTCCTCCCAGTACTGCCTGTTCTAGTCGAGCGATATCGTGCCGCGTTCGCGTTCGCGCTCGCGTCTAGCTCTTCTCTAACCGGACTGCGCGCGTACAATCCAACACCTTGTGGACAAAGACAAGGGAAAAAAGAAAAAGAAAGGAAATAGACTGTGGAGAAAAATGGCAGGACGGAAGTAACAGAGACGGAGAGGGAGACGGAGAGGGAGACGGAGACAGACAGAAAACCAACACGGCAGCGGGGTATCTAGCCATCGGAGAATATTAACGCGCTGACGCGCTGCGCTGCTGCAGGACGCCTTAAGCTCATCCTTAGCCATGGGGGCCGAAAAGCCGAGAAGCTGAAAATAGCATTAGCATCCGCATCCGCCTCCATCCTTGGATTCATACCACGGAAAAGAAAGGCACGAGCCCGTCGCGCCTTTCCAAACACCATTCCCCTCGCTGCATAACGAGTATTTTTCCCTGATCACCGTGCGTGTAAAGTCGTAAAAGTAGGCGATGTGGAAAGGAATACAGCACCAAATGGCGAATAAATCTAGGCATTGGGGTGCGGAAGATGTAACTGGGCCAGACCAATTAAACATGGAGTTATGATATATACATAAATAGTAGAGACGGCCGAGACCAACCAACAACACTACATACAGATTCCGGTCCAAGGCTGGTAGAGCTTGTTACAATAATAAGTTAAGTACATATATCGTCCCCCAACCTCACATATCCCATCCCAAGCCACCAACTCCCGAATATCATCTCGCGCATCGCATCAGGAACAGAAACACGTGTTCCTTCACAGCCATATCTTGAACAAAAAACCATAACATCATCACTAAAACAGTCCAGAAAAGAGGTTTTTCTGTGGAAAATCCAACACACAACAGCAACAACAACATATATTCTCTCCCCCTCACCCACCACCCTTTCAATTCAATACAAGATAAATTATATAAAAGCGTAAGCAAAGCCGCCTTGAAACCGAAAAGGCCACGGATGATGCAGTGGCAATCACCGCTCGATAGCTTTCCATCCCTTTCCTTCCCATCCCATCCCATCCCATGCCTAAATATACCTGACCCTACCGCAGACCCAGAAACCAATCGTTTTGAAAAAAAAGACCTAACATGTTAATCCAAAAAAGAAAAAGAAAAGAGAATCAAGCGCAACTCCGTCCACCATATAATGGTAAAAGTTAGACCCAGTAGTGAGAAAAGTGCCAGGAAGAAAACGCCGTTTTTGCCCCATGCCCCCCGTTTGGGAGAGCTGGCATTGTATGCGTGTTTCCCCGAGTAGTAGACTAGAAAGCCCCATTTGCTTTGCCAAGTTCCACCAGCGCCATGCTATTGCTATTGCTATTGCTATCCGAGAGAGAAGGAAGGAAGAGGAAAACAGGACAACATAGGAAAGGAGGTTGAAAATTAAGTATTCGAGCAATTAGGTAGTAGGTTGGTTCGTATGCCGTCCAACTGAGACGGCCGCGTGTAGGACATTACAGAGGTCGTAAACGGGTGAATGTAGTACGTGTGCGTCGCAATGGAGAAGCGTACCAATGGGGAGTGAGCCAAATTTAAGCAGACAAACGTTGAAAACGCGACAGTCGCATTGCCTTACGATGGACGAGCCGGCGTGGCTGTTGTCAACGGACTTATCCCTTCGTCGCTTGTCGTCCGCGCTGTTGCGACAGGCACATCGGTACTTGTTTGCCCTGGATTAGCATTCGACGGTTTCCCATTAGCCCTCGCGGGCTTCGTTGATGACGATGATGCGCCGTTGCCGGGTGGTGTGGTGCTTTCGCCTTCTTCTTCGGGAATGGGCGCGCAGTATGTTTTGAGGACGTGCTTGAGTGCTGGTCTCCGAATGGGTTTGGAGAGGAAGAAGTTCATGCCGGAATTGTAGCACTCTTTGATGTTGGACTCTTCGGCGTACTGTCATCTTATCAGCAACTGTCGTAGATGAGTTCAGAAGAAGAGAAGGGGACTTACCGCAGTGAGAGCCACAATGGGCGCCGAGAAGCCAGACTGCCGGATCAATCTCGTACTCTGTAAGCCATCCAGATTCGGCATCTGAACATCCATGAAGATGAGATTGTAAGGCATCTGGTTCTCCATGCTCTCCTTGACCTTGTCTAGGGCCTCCTGTCCGTCTTTTGCAACCGTGACATCGTATACATCTTCGAGCTTAAGCATGCGTAATACAACTTCCTGATTCGTTTTGTTGTCTTCGGCGACAAGGACGCGGATCTTATCGCCTCGTTGTGTGGCCTCGGCTTCGACGCGCTTCATGGCTGCTGTTTGCGAATTTGGCGATTCTAGTGGAGGATTGGAGGCGAAGAAAGGTTGGCTCAGGCCTACAAGGCGCGGCTTGACGTCGCTATCGAAGGGGACAGGGTTGTTTGCTGAAGGCGGTTGGACTGAAGATGTTCCGGCGACGCTGTTCGCCGACTGCACCGAATACCCTGCAAGTGCATCGTTCGATATTACGGGTGCCTCTTCTAATTGTAGACTTGCTCGTGCACTGTTCACGTTGCTTGAGCTGCTGGCCGTACTGTCTGCACGACTGCTCAGGTGCTTCAGTGGTATAGCCATGGTGAAGACACTTCCTTGGCCGACCTCGCTCTTTAGTGAAATGGTGCCCTTCATCAATCCGGCTAGCTGCGAGCAAATGCTCAATCCTAGACCAGTACCGCCATATTTCTTGCTCAAGCCGAGATCGCCCTGCACAAAAGGCTCAAAGATCTTGTCGTGGAGTGTCTCGGGAATGCCGGGTCCGGTGTCTTCCACTTCAAATTCGAAACTCAACCAACGTCCAGGAGGTGGTGTTGGTGCTCGGTCCTGTGCCATCATGTGTGCATAACCCGTCTTTTCCCGAGCGTTGATTACGTTAGCAGTGTCGTTTCGCTCTGAAGTCGACGCAGAAATTGAGCCCCGTTCCGAGCTCGAAGCCCGCTTGCGGGCCTTGGACCCCCTTAAGGAGCTATTTCTTGACTGTAACGAAACTTTTCTGCTCTCCGACATCTGATCCTCACCTAGGCATCGGATCGAAATGGTGACTGCACCGCCCTTTGGTGTAAATTTGAGACTGTTGGAGACCAGATTGATAACAACCTGCAGGATTCGATGTTGGTCGCCGTACATTACCATATCTTTCAACCGTCCAAGACCAAAGGGTCCGAAGTCTCCACGCTCATTGGGTCGGCCGCCGTAATCTAGATTGGCTTCGTAGGGCCCTTCGAATTTCACGGTCAGTTTGATACCGCCTTCTTTTGCTTGCCGCTCAAAGATGGCAAGCACTTGTGAACTGATGTCGCGTAATCGGAACTCTTTCTCGTCTAAGCTCAGTTGTTGACCCACTTGATTCTTGCTGCGGCCAGTTAGTGACGTGTTTGATCCAAGGCTACTTTCCAACTTTACATACCTGAATGTCAATAGATCTGTCAGTAGGTTGAGAAGAAGATCTCCACTCTTGTAGATGATTCCCAAGCTCCTTCTCAGTTTGATCGGGTCATCCTCAGACATGCATACGGCGCACATGCCCAGAATTCCATTTAACGGTGTTTTCAGCTCATGCGAAATGTTGGCGATGAAGAGCGTTTTGCTCTCATTTGCTGCCTCGGCTGCCTGCTTGCTCTGTTCGAGTTCCGCCGTTCGCTGTTGCACCCGCTCTTCCAGTCTTTCGTATTGCATCATCAGCTCGTCAGTCATGTCATTGAAAGTTGCGGTGAGGTCGGTGAGCTCGTCGTGGATAAAATGTCTACGGTCCTTTACCTTGGCGGGTATTCGGAACTGGCGACGGCGTTCGGCTTCGCGACGTTCGGCCTTGGTTGCCTTGTGATTCCGTCTGTAATGCACTATGGACCCAAAAAAGCCCTCCTTTCTAGCGAGTGCCTCGTCATGGCCGTCGTTCGTACCTTCTGGCTGTGAGCTAAGGCTGTCATCTTCAATCACATGGGGTGCAACGGATCCACGTGTAGCGTCCCGCAAACGTCGGATGGGGCGGCTGGAGAAGTGTGCCACGGGAAATGCGAGGAGCAGCATGGCTCCAATGGTGCCAAAGACGCACGCGAGAAGGACGTTCCGTAGGCGGTTGATGGGCGCCCAGACCTCGTTGTGCGACTGCTCCACCAAAAGCATCCAGTCGACCATGGAATTGTCGACTATAGCATAGCCAATCGCAACGTTTGCACCCATTTCATTCTTGGTCGAAACGATACTTCCGGCGTTGTTGCTCGCGTTCGTGGCTTTGGTGAAGCCGCGTTCCACGGCAGGAAACTGGGACCAATTGAACGGCGGCGGAATATCCGACATGGCATAAGCGTGGTGTCTGTCCATCCCGGATCTGTTCGTCGGAGGCAATACGAAACTAACCACCTCTTCTTCGTTGGGGTCTCCCTCTTGCGAATACAATGTCCCGGTAGGGAACTTGTTCGTTGAGTTGTCGGAACCGACGATCATGGCCAGGCCAGAATTATCCAATCCCTCCAAGGCATCGACAACGCGCGTGATTAAGCCCGCGTCCAAGACTACAACCAGCCATCCCATGGTATCTATGCTCGATGTATTGTTGATAACAGGCGTCATGATGGAGACCAAACTGAGTGTGCTGTTGATGCGGTATGGGCCAGAGAGAAGCATGTTCGTGCCGTTGATCTCTCTGCCGTCGTACGTGGCAAACCACTGGTTGGCGGCGGTTCGGGTGCCTACACTGACCTGTTTTTGGAATGGAGTGAATTTGGGGTACAGGGATGGGGGATATCCATCTGGGACCTGACCGAAAAAAACGTCCCTGTTGTCCGTGTCCTTTTGGGGAAGCTTTATGGAGCCCAACAAATTGGTGGCGGTCCGATTGAAGATGTAGAAGTCGGACGAGTTGGATGGGTATAGACGCGCTTGAATGGCCAATCGGGCGTCGCCCTCGCCGACGAAGACGGCGTCGAAATCATCTCTGGTACGATCCCAGTTTGAGTCGGAGGCATTACCATCGACGTTGTAGCGCCTCAGGGCGGCCTGGACTGCGAGACGGGAGGCCGTCTGTCGCAGCGTGGTCTGCATGGTGAGCAGATTGCCAGCGAGCTGGGCGGCTTTGAGCGAGGCCGTCAGGGAGAGGCGCGTCGATCTTAGGGCAAGCACAAAGTTGTGATTCGTGATCCATGTCGCGATAGCGATGACGGCCAGGCCGATCAGGGACGAAAGGAGAACCAAGCAGCCAAGTTGTTCGCGAATAGGGACTCTCATGACCATTCTCATCTTTTCCTTGCCGTGCGAAGATAAAGGGTGGCAGTAGGCGTAGCCAGGCTGAAGGGGTTGGCGCTGGGTTGTCAACTGGCCATTCCTTGAAGTCTCTTCTCCTCCTTGTGGTGCGAAGGCAAGCGTGGACAGGCTGGGGGGCGGGCGGGTGAAGGGTGCGCCAGGCTGTCAACTGGCCATGCCTCTGGCGATGCGAACGGCAGGTGCCAATCGAGCGACGGGGGACTCTAGAGCTCGTGGGGGGTCGTGGCGGTTGCTGATGCAACTGCCGTAGCAATCATGGGCGAAGGAGAGGACCAAAGGAGAGGACGAGCGTCGGTATACGGTGACTCTGGGTGCGATAGAGGTAAACAGTAGACAGCGACGGGAACTGCGCACAAAGTGGAGGTGAGGTGAGAAACGAACGGGTACGCCGGGGCCACGGAGAGATCCGTGTTTAAAGAGAGTCAGCCCTGGGCTCTGGAGCTCTGGAGGGATTGACAATTGACACGCCGACGCAAGGAGCAGAGGCGGGATGCAAGGAGTTTCTCACTTCCAAGTCCTACCAGCTACCAGCTACGAGTACAATAGGTAATGGACCTGTACCTAGGCATTTGAATGTGTCGTTCGGGCCTTCTCTGATCACCCAAACAATTCCCGATGGGCGATGCTGCGTTCGAGAACACTGGCGCCAAGCATCGATGCTTGTGAACCATGCTGCCAATCTCCCCACACCAGCACTTCAAATGTTGACTGCCTCCGATCACGATCCACAAACAGCCTCCAGCAATGTGTGTGTATCAGTTGACGACTGGCAACATCACTCACTCGGCCGTGGACTAAATACAGTATGAGCACACGGTCCGGACCGCTGTCATTAATCAAACCGTGGTGCTAGTGACCAGAGCCCCGCGGATCCTTCACACCAAACATGAGTAAGACACAACAGAGACAGAGATAGACATGTATCGACATGGATCGAAACAGAGAGACCAAACATGTGCCCAGGTATGTATTCACACACTTAGTATCAGCTACAGCGTTGCCGCAGTAGCAACCGACGCCCTGTGCAGCACGCGCTGCTCCCCCGAGAACGACGCGCCCAACCCCATCGCCGACACACCTGCCTCATTCTTGTAATGCCGTCCCATCTTCTTGAAATTGGCCAGAGTCACAATCAGCGCACACAATATCTTCTCCACGCCCTCGCCCTCTGCTGCCACTGCATGCCGCCGATGGATGGTCAGATTGCCCGCTTCGGCACCGCCATGCGCCGTCGTGCCGCGAGCTGAAAAGTTGAAGCGCGCAATCACTTCGTCGGTCACGGGCTCGTGTAGGACCAGATAGCAGGACGGGTGCGAGACGAAGACCCACGCGTACGTCGTGCCATTGATGACGATGCTCCAGTCGGAGAAGTTGCGCGACTCCATGGCGTGGCTGCTCGACCCGTGGATGAAATGCGCGCGGGGTCGCCATGGCAATGGCCCATCGTTATCAAACCACACAGAAGCCACATGCTCCTCTCTCTTTATGCTAGGAACTGTGCGCCAAACGTCCATCTCCGCCTTCTTCGAGAACAACCTTGCGCTGCGCGTGGTGACCTTGTACGACACCGAGGCTGAGGGCCCATAGGGCACGAACAGCTGAAGCTTGCGGTCTACCTGGCGGAGATGGTACGTGTGCAGCGCCGTGGTATTGGCTTCCACGCTGTATTCGGGCGCCGGTTCGTCATAGCCGGGGAGCTCCTCGTCGGGGAGGTCGAGCGGGTCGAGGCTGCGTGAGGCGCTCATTGCTGTCTGCGCATTGCCTGGGGGCTTTCAGTGTTACTTGAAAGGCTGCGGCCTGTAAATAGAGGAGCCCATCCCGGGTAGAGAAGAGAGAGGAGCACTGCTTCGAGGAGAGCGATGTGATCAGCAGCTTCTCACGATGCACCTGACCCCACTGGCTTAGTCATCCCAACTCACGCGTATAAGTTCCCTTTTTGGGATGTGCGAATGCGAACCATCCCAAGGAGCTGAAAGTTTTATCTCGACATGTAGAGAAAGGTGTCAGCGTTAAACGCATCTCTCATTGACTTTTCTAGCTGCAATGCAAATCGGTTGCTTGTCTGTTTGACGAGTACGTGCACAGCGTCGCCCTTCCACTTCTAGCTGGCCACATCTAACCTTCACCTTTTCGCACTTTTTGGCCTCCAACACCTTTACTCATCCGCAGATAGTACGAATACCTCCACCTTCAAACACCGTGTCTTTAATACTGCTTCCAATCTGTTTCATCGTCGGCGTCTATCTAATGGCGCAGTCATCGAGCCCCGCACGGTCTCCAACGAATCCTTGCAACCTCCAATGTCGGCGGCAATACCTCCATCCCTCAAAGCCGTTCAACAACATCTCAACATGCCTCGGACCATTCACCAGTATTACAATTAACATGATCCCGAGAAAGCTATTGTTGCTCCGATGCGCTTTCGAACCATTCTCAGCCATTCACGCGTCACACAGAACCTGCATTTCCTCCTTGGCTACTACCAGTACAAACCTCTACCATCACCAACATGCATACGGCTTCTGAAGATCGAGCGCTCGACGGATCACAGAATTGTGCGATGCTCACTGGAAGCCTTCGAGCTTCAGGATGCGCCGCCTTTCCAAGCCCTGAGTTACACGTGGGGTAATCCGCTTATGCGTCTGAAGTCTACTTCGACCTCACGACAACAGATCCCCCAGGATGGTGCGTCAGTCGGCACAGAGTCTGGTTTCTCGCCGCTCAACGGTGGACCCTATGTATCCGCAAGAGCTCGGCGGCACTCCATCATATGCGACGATCAAATCATCAAAGTCACGTCCAACCTCAAAGATGCGCTACGCATGTTGGCCAAGCCGATTGCATCTCAGCACACAAATCTAAAACCGATGTATTACTGGGTAGATGCTTTGTGCGTTCATCAGGAGGATATTCTAGAGCGAAATGTCCAAGTAGCGAAGATGGCCGAGATCTTCAAAGAAGCTTGCAATGTCCTTGTGTGGCTGGGGAAAGAGGACGAGTACACGCTGGATGCGCTCACGACTATTGAAAGGATTTCCGCCATGTCGGAAGACGTGTGGCCACTTATTTCATACACCTCCTTCTACGAACCAAGCCAAAGTGTTGGCGACAATCATCCAAATCTATCTTACCACAACTGGCTGGGCTTCATCGCCTTGATAAATCGGCCATGGTTCAAGCGCGCATGGGTAACTATGTCGCTAATGAATATATATACTCCAGACTGACGCATTTAGGTCGTTCAAGAAATCACTTTAGCCCGTGCTGCCTTCGTCATCTGTGGCAACAAATCCTTTCCCTGGACCAAGTTGTCGAAAACGCTCTCGTTTATAAAGGCGACCAAATGGTACCACCACCTGCATACGGAAAAATTGCGCCACATCAAGTCTCTGCAAAAGAATCCGGGAAGCTACAAGCGCGTCCTACAGTCGAGACTAGATGTTGGCGTTGGCCCACTGTATCTCGACGCGACTCGACTTAAAATGGCCGTTTCGGATGATTCTATCAGCCAGGGAGAAAATGTGCGACCAGCTCTTCGGACGCTATTGGACACGCACCGTTTCTCCAAATCTACAGACCCGCGCGACAAAATCTATGCCTTTCTTGGGCTGGCTAATAAAAGCATGGCACCTTTTCGTCATGAACCGACTGCGCTAGCACCCAACTACAACCTCAGCGTTCAGGAAGTATATACAGATGCCGCTCGCGCTCTTATAACATCTTATCGAAACCTCACTTTGCTCTCCCATGTTGAAGATCCTTCACAGCGAAGCATATCAGATCTTCCTTCATGGGTACCTGATTACAGTGTCAAGCTCGATCCCTACCCCTTACGCTATCGTGGTCCAAGCTTCTGGAAGGCGTCTGGGACTCTTAGCTGGGAGCCCAACATTTTCAGCATGGCAAATGGCGAGCTGGACGTGCAGGGCTATCTGCTGGATGTGATCGATCAGGCCTCGATCCTGCAGAATGAGTCGGACGACCCTTCTGCATCGTGGGCAAGCATCGTCAAGTTGGCTTTGTCTCTCGATATGCCATACCCAAAATTGGGAAAGAGCGGCGAGCGAGTAGGTCGCGTAGAGGTATTATGGAGGACATTGACCACGGACATTTACAATAAAACGTACCCTGCGCCAGCAAACACCGGGTTACTGTTTATTGACTACATTCTTAACCTGCAAATACGCCATCGTTTGCAGCCTTGGTCCAGCGCAGATGCTTTCCAACCACACCATACACCGCTGTCTGAGTCGATCTATCCCGAATGGCGCACCCTGCTCCAGCTCGAAGGCCCAGAGTCGCCATATAGCGTAGGCATGTATCGGCAACGATTAGCCACGGTTGTGGAGAACATGTTCAACGGGACTTATTCCCCGATCGGTCTCGCGCAACTGCAACATGAGTTTGATCAAAGTGGAGGAAAGAGACGAAGGTTGTTCAAGACAAGAGGAGGCTATCTGGGGACAGGGGCTCGCTCTGTAGCTGCTGGCGACGAGGTGTGGATTTTTCATGGTGCAGGTGTGCCTTTCGTACTGCGACCACAGCCCAACGGTCAATATCGCCTCGTTGGGGAATCTTTCGTCTATGGTGTCATGCATGGTGAGATGCGAGGCCTAAAGCTTCCTCGAAGACAGATCACTATTATATAAGTATTTTGAACGTGATTATGTTGACAATCGTAGGTACTAATATTTCTTGGTATTCTTGGTTCGCTCAAACTCTGCTGATATTGCTCACAGTTGCTTCAAGCCTACGAGATACTAGTTGAATCTTTGAAGCGCCCACTATAGGCCAAACCAAGCTTCTGAAGCATCCAAATGCGATGGCACAGAGTGTCCAACGCCCACAGCCCAGATGCCCTCCACGTTCGGTCCGAAGTCATCCATCCGATAATTCCTCTCGGGTGTATCCGGTTTGGAGCTCGTCGGCGTAGTGCTCACATCAAAAACATTCGTCCACTGCTTGATTGTCTCATCGTAGTTCTTCGGACTCAGAGTGCCGTCGGTAGACCCGTGCCAAATCTGCATTCGTGGACGGGTTCCGTTGTAGCCGGGATACATGGCGCGCACGACATCACCCCACTTCTGCGGTGTTGCGGTTGATTGCCCGCCTGAGCAGGTGTTGTTCCATTGAGCTGCGCCGCCAGACGAAGAAACAAAGCAACCTGCTGGCACACCAGAGTAAAGCGAGACAGCGGTGATGAGATCGGGATATGTTGCTGCGAGAACGTTCGACATCATGCCTATCGCGTGTTAGCACTACCTTCGACTTCCCGTACCTGGATTCCGGAACTTACCTCCGCTGGACCCTCCCGTTACATACAACTTCTTCGGGTCGATCTTGTACTGCGTGATGGCATACTTGATCATGTTCGCGATCGCATTGCTATCGCCCCCGCCATCGTGGCTAAGCGAAGCTTTACTCGATACATCCCAACACTCAGTCGTGGATGATGGCCAGACGGTCACATAACCCTTGCGGTCGGAACCTTGGTGCCATGGGATCTTGGAGTTGGCGAAATATTTCTGTGCAGAAGATTGGCAGGAGTGAATTGCGACTACAAGGGCGTCGGATTGCACTTTGTCGGGCACATAGACCCACCTTGGAAAAGTTAAAACCCCGGTCGATGATTGCTCGAAAGGCTTGAAGTAGGCAAGGTACGTACATACCCGGCTTCGCCTTTGCATTGTTGTTATAATTGCTAACCTGCGTAAGCTGAGCGCCGAACGCAGTCGCGCCAAAAGTTAGAGCTGCTGCTAGGGCCGGTGGATACATGGTAACGAAATAGAACAACCTCTGTGTCAAGCAAGATATCGTGTCGTCAATTCTCTGCTTTTATACACGCTCAGTCCAGCGTGACACCACTCCTACATCTTTTTGCGGGGCTCCCCTCATTCGCGGGATTATCAAATGATATGTTGATCCACGACTGGCATACCCAAACTACAAGAGAGCTTCGATCAATGTTTGGAAAAGTTGCCGAGTGTCTTAGGCTAAAGGCGCAAGGATTCGCAATCAAGCTTTCGATTAAGCATTCTCGCATATCACGATTTCATCCGGTTCATACACCTTACCCTAGCCTGCCCACGTCGGTCGAGCGCCTCTTACCAACTCCACAATAAATCGTTCTCTCATAGAGCCAACCCCTCGTCACTAAAGATCACTCAACGCTCGATTGAATAGACCTACGCGATCGCAAAATCATTTCGCTTCACGCTTTTTCGCCCAAACTACCACTTGTGCCATCCTTCATCTATGATGACGCCGAGATGCAAAGTGCGCAATCTATTCCCCGGCTCATATGCCACTTTTCCAATCCACATCTCCTTAGCCTTACCGGTGACAATTCATATATCCACGATATCTTGCACATTGCCGTACCGTAAATCTTTGTGGGGAAGCTTCTCTCTGCAGCCTCCACTTTTCCTAGGCCTTCACATCAACCCATCCTTGCCTTTAGCCCCAGTACGTCAGATGCCCATTCCCTTCTCCATTGTTTTCCTCTCACTACACACCCATTGGCTCGTCTTTGCTTCGGACCGAGATATTATGGGCGACGTGCTCCGCACTTGAACGCTGCCTTTCGTTCTTCTTACTCTTCTACGGATGTACTGAAAAACGTCAGCTCGACGGAGTGACGAAAGCGGGATAAGTAGTCGCGAACATGTTATTTCAGTTCAAAGGTAAAGTACTAGCTTTAATAGCTACATTACTTGCCCACCAAGCAGCTGCGCATGGTGGATGTCTAAACTACACCGTGGGAGATACATGGTACCCAGGGTGAGTTTCACCCATCCCTCCACGCAGTTCCCCCTTAAACCCCATACTTTCTCTCCCATCCTGTCTTTGTTCTTCCCACCAACTAACATCCCTCCCCTTCCCCCAAGCTACTCCCCCTACGACGACCCCATCCCCCAAGACACCGCCCCCTGGATGCCCCAGCGAAAATGGGTAACCAACGACCCCATAACCTCCCCGCTCAACACCTCCCTCTCCTGCAACGCCCCCGGCACCCCCGCCCGCGCCTCTATCCCCATCACCGCAGGCCAAAACATCACCGCCGTGTACATGTACTGGGTGCACACGGTCGGCCCCATGATCGCATGGATGGCGCACTGCGACAACGACGACTGCAGCACCTTCGACTCGTCGACGGCCGAGTGGTTCAAGATCGGGCAACGGGGGCTGGAAAGCGGGACCATTGAGCTGGGGACGTGGTTCCAGAAGAGCTTTTCGAGATGGGATGGCGGGCCCAGTCTGTGGAGTGAGAGGGTGCCCGTGGGACTGAGGAGGGGGAGGTATCTTGTTAGGCATGAGGTTGTGAGTTTGCATTCGGCGAATAGGCCGCAGTTTTATGCGCAGTGTGCGCATTTGGATGTTGGGAATGAGGGGGTGGGGAGGGTGCCTGGGAGGGAGTTTTTGGTAAGGATTCCAGGGGTGTGGAGTATGGACCGTGAGTATCCTTTTTTTTTTTTCTTTTGTCGACTTTCGGTGGTTGGTGATATTGGATGAGGGTTAATGGTGTGCAGAACCGGAGATTAATATTGATATTTATGCGCCGGGGGTGTCGAATAGTACGGTGAGTACTGGGCGGATGTTCTGGGGAGTGAAGAGGTGTGCTAATGGGTGTGAATAGGTCTATAATATCCCGGGTCCGCCAGTGTGGACGGGGTGAGGAAGAGAGAGTAAATGGTTCGATTGGTGAGGATTGAGTGTCTTTAGAGTATAACTACAGATGTCACGCTGTTACAGTCTGGGCCGTCAATCACAACGACATAGAAAAGGGCTTGCGCCTGATTCGTTCGAATAGGATCTCTAACTGCACTTCTCTATCCCTTTCTTTTTTTACTTGCAGACTCTCCCCATCGAGAGTCTAACCAGCTCCCTGCCAAGACTCTGACGGGAACAATCAACCCGAAACATCAACTACACAGACACGTCTAACCAGACATCCACACTCCAACAAACCTTATTCCTCACCCACCCTCTCCCCATCAGCCCCCCTCCGCCACCTCAACCACGAACTCAACGACCCATCCCCATTCCTCCCAAAAACACACTCAACCACCTCCCTCACCCCCGCATACTCCCCTAACCCCAACCCCTCACGCCTCCCCTCCCCCACCTCCCTCGCCCTCTCAATCAACCTCCTCACATCCGCATCCCCTTCAAAAGCCCAATCGTCGCTCAACCCCCACGCCCCAAACTCACACAAACTCGGTACCCCCGCCTCTCCCCTACCCTTCCAACTCCCCAGCACAGCCTCCAACCGCCCCAGCCTCAGCGGCAGTCCCAGGAGTCTCGGACCCGCCTCTTCCAGCGCCCTACCCAAGATCTGAAAAGCGCTCCCATGCCCCCCGTTCCCTAGATCCGCGCCGCGGCTCCGACAGAATCCGCACGCGCGGCACCGGAGGAAGACATGAATCGCTTCATGCACAAGCGTGCTGATAACATCCAGCAAGACATAGCCGCCGAACTGCTGTGAGTGTTTCAGCGGGTTCATAGCAATATATGGGATACCCAGACCATCCGTCCGAAAAGCTGCGCCGAGCGTAGAGAGGGAACGACGCCAGCGGAATGCCAACCTGCGGATATGCGTCCCGAAGAACAGCGTGTTGAGGTTTTTCCAGAGCTGGAGCATTTCCGGCGCGGTGATGAGGGCTCGCGCGTCCGGGGAGGAGGGGATGGTGGTGATGTCGTGCCAGTGGGTGTCGCGCCAGAGGCGGATTGCGGAGCGCGCGGCGTGTTGCGGGGGTTTTAGATCGGCGACGGGGCGGAAGAAGTACTGGATTGTTGTGCGGGTGAGGTGCATTATCTCGGGCTTTAGGTGGAGGAAAGATAGGGGTTTTGGGGGTGGTGCGTAGACGATGTGGGAGTGGTGGTTTGGGATTAGGTTGAGGGAGAGGTTGAAGGTTGGGTGTGTGCTGAGGAGGCAGTTTTTTCGTCGGAGGCGGTGCGAGGGCTGGCAGGTGTCGCAGGGGCATTTTTTGTCGAGGGTGTGGATGAGGGATTCGAGGTCTGAGAGGGTTTGGGGGATGGGGGTGGGGGTAGCGTGGCCGTGGACGATGTTGGCAGAGAGGGTTGAGAGGTGGGTTTTTAAGAAGGGTAGCATGTTTTGTTATATTCTACGTTTTGATGAGGAAGTATGGAAGAAGGTTTAGGAGAACAAGAAGGAAATAAGAAAACAAGAAAGTTCAGGTAAGTGAAGAGAGAGTGTTTGTCGTGTGGCTTGCGTAAAGGGAATGAACGCGTGGTGGTGCGCTGGCCCCGGTGACTCCACCGACTCCGTAGGCTTAGGTGAATGAAAGGGAGATCGCCGCATCGCTTTACTAAAAATCATTTCTGGAAACAAACGCACCACTGATGCTGTCTCCTTGCCACAGTCGAGTCGCTATAAGACCCCCGAATGTGTTTGTGAGACCTCCTCAAGCGCTTGTGAGACCGCAACTAGCGGTTCTACTGACCCGAATAATGGACTCCTATAACACACACCATACCTCTTTTCATCAGCCCACATAGTTTGCCAATGCATACATTCCTCGTGCGGATCGATTGGCGCGTCTTTCTTTAGTTGATGTCCAGACCAAACCAAGAAATCATATCGGTTAAGATAGGTGGCTTCTCTTTCAAAATTCCACTCGTCGAAGTCGGCCGTAGTAGGCAGGGGAAACACATGAGGCCAGTTGACTCGAATGGCGTCGAACCGGCCCAACAGCACGGGCAGGCCTGTAAGGTGATAGAAAACCTTCTCGACGTTTTCAGCTAAGACCTGCCACGGCCTTCCGTGCCACGCCCCCCAGAAGCGGGGGTTATGACAGAGAGTGGGGAAGGAGTAGAGCATCAGGAACGCGTGTACGGCTTCGTGGAGTATCGTGCCGAGGAGGTTCATCAGCAGTGACCGTTCTCCAATGTCGGATGAGCTGATTCTCGGATTGAGGCTGATTTGTAACCCGAGGACTGGACAATTACAGAATCCTATGCACGAGCTCAGGCATACCTCCCTCGTCTCACCCAGGTCGGTATCTGGCAGGTTCCAGTCCCAGGAAATCTTTACGTTTCTCATGGGCACGCCGAAGAAGATGTCGTTTACGTAATGCAAGAGTGCGTTGAGGTCTTGCTGTGAAACCAGGTCGTAATACGTGTGCTCTTTGGGTGTGTTGACGAGGACGTCTTCTTGGCGATGATGCAGCCAGTATTTTAGGTAATGCAGAGCGAAGAGTTGCCTGTTGTTGTAGTATTTCTCGCTGATGTTGAAGTATGCGGTGCATGCGTGCACGAGCTGCATTTCGCCGTGTTGGCGGGTGATATGTAGGGGGCGGTATGCATCGTGCCCAAGTCGGTTTTTTATTTTGACCGGAGAAAGGAGCGAGCAGCAACTGGCTTCGCAGCTGATGCAACGGGCACGCGATTCCGACGGATTATCGGGAACTACCCTGCGCAAGGATTCGACGCTTGTTGGAGGGAGGCGTGCTGCCTGCATGAACCGCACCCGGGAAAGCATCATTTGGTTTATATAAACTCTGCAGAGAGTCGACGTAGCGTATTTCGATGTGGCTGATCGAGTTGAACGCGGCAAAAACAGCAGACGATACCGTTGTCGAGGGTAGAGCAGTGAGGGCGGTGTTTGGTACTTGCAGGTAAGAGCAGCTGCTTAAAGGTGGAATTATAAAGCTCGAAATGGTCTGGAAGGCGTCTGGGAGCGTGGACCGTGGGTTTGATTATAGGCGAAGCGTGGTTGAGGCGGTACGCAGTGTCGGAAATTGAGGGTGGAAGTGTACGGGCAACGTAATGCTAGGACGGCGGTAGTTGGAACGGAGCTGTCGAAAGCGAAGGGAGAGATGGAGGCAAGCTATATAATGGTTAGAAAAGATTTTCCTGGTCGTGGAAAAGGCTGGTGCACCGCCCTCGCTCCAATCCCCTTAATGATGTATGATGTTTAAGCGAAGGGATATTTCTCGTCTTACCATGGAAACGTCGAGTTCACAAGCCTAATGCGGCGAAAAAGACACACCCGCTTAACTGTTCCTCACAGAATCGGGCACTGCTGCAGAATTGGGGGGATAAATTCGTAGGTGCGCAAATGTGCTTGAACACCTTTATCGTTCCCATTTTGTTGAGACATCCGTCTTTGGGGGATCTGAAGTTAGTATTATTTTCGAGTCCTTATTACTGGAGAACCACTCAAGGTGGTCTCCCAACCTCAACCACCAGGGAGCGAATCATCTGGACAAGAGAGGTCATGTATAGTGCCTGGCCTCGCACAGACCCAAAGGACCGCCAGGACGTAGGAGCTCTCATCATTATGGCCAAGAGAGGGGTTATAACACCCTAAAAGAACGCTACTAACGTTGAGCATAAAATCTTTGGATATCGACAAAGATGAGATGGAAGGAATACGGAGGTGAGGTTACAAGGGGATCGCTTGGCCAAAAGATGACTCAGCTAGTTTATGCGCTAGTGTAGATCTGATCTAGCTCCGGCAATCTCAGATTGCCGAACCTTGGACGACCCACGTGGCGGCACCCCAAATTTTCGCACCATCGTCGGTTCCAAAGAGCCTCAACAGAGATGGCGAGCCCTGCAACGTCTTCACTGGGCACAATTCCTTCTCTCGATCCACCTGAAACGAACAATGGGCGCTCGCTTTGTCTGGCGCCAAAACCACCCCCAAGGGCTTCAATGAAAGCACGTGTACCGACCACGACTGATGACAGGAGGCGGTGAAAAAAAATTCCGCCATTAGTTAGGTGAAGCCCGAGCGTAAGGCTAGAATGAGAGAGACATGGCTTATGTTTCGCTTCTCTTATCGTCACTTTTTTCTTTCTTTATCTCTCCTTGAATTCCTTCGTTCACTCTTTCCCCAGATCTCCCTTCTGTCACTCCCACACCATATTCTCTACTCACTGCCTACGACCCGCAACTTAGTAGGGTCCGATGAGCCCTACCTCCCACTGCTTGCCTCCATCAAGCAGTCTCCCACCCATTCGCTCACTGCTTACGGCCCCAACGTCAGCTATCACGTCGGCGCTGCAAAACCTGCAGTCATTGTACTGTCCACTGCGCTTGCCTGCTTCTTTTGCGAAATCCAGGGTTGCGGAACTCGCACAAGTCGATTCCGGTTATGCATCAAGAGACGAATCCGAAGATGCGGTAGACGCCGAAGATGCGCTCGCAGCTCTCCGCGCGGATGAATTTGAGCGAGCCTTCGCTGTGCGCTGGCTGACTAGCTTGATTGGAAGAGCGGAGGAACTTGAGTTTGAGGACGAAGAAGAGAGAGATAAGGTTGTTGGTGATGCGGCATTCATTCTCGCATCATTCAGCGACAATACGGCTGAGGATGCTGATGAGTCGTTGACACGAGACTTTTCTTTCACAACATCTGGAATAGAAACCATTGATATCCGGCTCAACGACGCGCCACTTTCCGGGACCGATCACACAGACGTCGGACTTCAAAGTTGGGGTGCAAGCATTATACTCTCCGGCTTCATGTGCGAGCAACCTGCGCGGTTCGGATTGGATAGCTTGCCAGAAAACGCGAGCGTTATAGAGTTGGGGGCTGGAACGGGCCTCGTGAGTTTGACCTTGGCGAAACTACTACCGACTCTCGCGAATTCAAAGGCGCACATTTTGGCTACAGATTATCACCCCACGGTCCTCGAAAACCTGCAAGCCAATATCGCAATGAACTTTTCTGAACATGGGGACCAGCAACCATCAGTGAAGGCGATGCTTCTTGACTGGTCATCACCTCCTCTGACACTCGAATCCTCTGCACACATGCTCTTCGCGGCCGACGTGGTGTATGCTCCCGAACACGCCGTCTGGCTGCGCGACTGTGCGGCTCATCTCCTACTGCCCGGAGGCATATTCTGGCTGACCGTCACGGTACGCAAGATTGGCAAGTTTGAGGGTATACCCGACACCGCTGAGGCGGCTTTCTTAGTCGAAGCGGACTTGCCGGAGAAAGACGGAAAGAAACTACGCATCGTAGAGAAAATAGAGTTGGAGAAGAAGAGAGGGATTGGGAGGGGAGATGAGAGCGGATACATGTTGTTCAAGATTATGTGGGTGTAGTCTAATATTAGAGGTGTATAGCTATGGTGAGATACCCTAGAACTGCATTAGATTAGATGATAGACAGATTTAGACAATAAACGGCTAGAAGACTCCATCATCCCAACGCCTTATTTACACAAATATACCAACGCAAATGCTAAGCCCAGCAATCCACAAACCCCACTCAACCCATCCACTTTCCCCTACCTATTCGCATACACCATCAACGCCGACTCAACCGTCTCACCACAATAAATTCCAAAATATTCACTCCCGCAACGCACCCCTCAACGCCCGCACTGCCAGCGCAACCACAAACCCATTAAACAACAACGACTCATGCGTGCCCAACACGCCCGCCGGCGACGCAGCCCCACAACCCCTGGCTTAATCTCATTATACGACACCCCAACACCCCGCGCATCGAGCAGAAACGCAGACACCCCCGTGCCAGCTAGCAGTTGCACGGCTTTGTCGAAGACGACGGAGTAAAACGTCGTCGTGGGCACGTATGCCGAGTCCCCACCATTTAGTCCTAAACGCGTCATATAGTTTCTATTATATGTAAACTAGACATGCGCGACCTACACTTCCAGCCAAACAGGTGATCTACATCAAAGCACTTTCCTTGCGGGGTCGCTATCTAGTACTCCCGCATCATCTATCATCCATCATCCATCATCCACACCCCAAATCCGCATCCGCTCACCTCGTAGTTGAATTTAGGAGCACATAGACCCCCTTCCTTACCCGTAGACGCTTTAACCAGGCACGATTCAGAGAAAAAGCCGGGACGGAACCTTGGAACTATCGATAGGCTACACGTAGTCAAGTACAGTAGGCACATCACATAGCGTTCTATGGTCGACGATTCAGAGAAATACGCCTGTCGGCAATGCCTACCGGCTTGTAGATAAGTGGGAAGTGCCGGCGGGGAAGCTATATCGCTTCAAGTGTAGAGATGCCGTCGGCGCGGGCGCATTGCCCTTACATGCAGGTGCGATGGGCTTGGGGTTGTTGGCGGCTGAGGGGGTCGGATGGGGCTTGCGGCTCTCCTGAATAGAAAGGGGAAGAAAGACAAAGATAGGAGCGAAACAGCTGTATATTTGTATTGCTTTGATGAAGTGTCATTATCGATGCGTAGAGTTGCGGGAGCGTACAGAATATTGATAGGGACCGGTACTGTGCGTGCGGGTGTGGGCCTGAGTTTCTCGTTCAGACTCTCAGTGATGTGGTTGTTTGAGTAATGAAGAGTGTACTCAAATGCCAGTGAGATCTCGGGTGGGTTCGGTCGCTTCCGTCGGTGTGATGTTTCCTGCTCTTGCATTCTGCCAATTCCATGTTTCCAGAATTCCTACGCAATCATTTGACCGCACGTTATCCAAGCACCACCTTTCTGTGAAGTGCATCTCTGTAGGTGATGTGCAGTCACGACTTCCTCTCCCCCATGTTTTGTTGAAAGCCACAGACATCCTAACCACTGAATGTATGTTGAACACAATTATATCTTTGCTGTCCACTGCCAACAGTACTCGTAGCGATATTTTTGCAATACCTCAGGACAGCTTTTACACCGCCAACAAACATGGAACTGAAGAAGAACACGCTGCAGCTCGTGCATTAAGATGTCATAGTATGCTTTAGCTGCGGCTGTGCCATTGCGGACGCCTATGTATTCTGTCAAATGGTGATACGAGCTTTCCTCATGATGAACGCTGTATCATTGCGCCTTTTGGACGAACATGGTGCGTCCTGTTTCGAACCAGCCCGACTCTCAATGATTTTCAAGATCATCGATCGCCCCAATAAAGACGAAAGCGTTAAAGGTTTCATGTAGTACCGTCATATTTCGGTGGGTATCGGTTCATCTGCACGTCGTGATAATGGTGTGCCGCCTATTGCGTATGCCAACAGTAGTAGCGATTGACTGCGTCGGAACACAGAATATGATGTTTGGCCAGTTCTCAGTAGGTTAATAATCGGCCGGTGTGGTCGATAGCAGTATGAATTCCCACAATCCAGGTCCAGATGGAGTCGGCTTTGCATTCTCGGATTGTTTGATTGAAGGCCTCGGTTCCTTCACATTTCTTGATCAGGGTCCATATACAGATTAAAAGTATTATCCAGGTTCATCTTATCCAGATGCATTTGCTCGCCTGAATGATAGTTATTGAACAGGAACCCAGGTTGATCATAGTTCGTCACGAACGGACTACCAAACACCAGTGGCGCCGGCAGTCTTGCATACAGGGGAAAAGTCGGATCGAATTGGAAGCCTCCAAAACCTTGCGCTTGTTGCTGTGCTCGAAAGGCATTTAGATTTTCCATTCGTGTATTGTCCATTTCCGTAGGCTGACGTTGATCTGGCGAAGAGAAGTGTGACCTTGGAGGTTCTGACGAGAAAGCAGTGCTTGGAGTGGTGTCGGTAGTTGTGGATCGAGTGGTAGGATAAGATCTACCCCACTCAGTCTGTGGGAAGGACTGGTAAGCTGCTTCCGATTGTGTTGTGCTAGTGCTATTCGGCGAATGCATGAAAGAGGATGCCGAAGTGGTCACGGATTGTAGGCCGGATTCCGAATCTGGTTCCTCTTTGGTCGGAGTTGTTATGTCGATCTGGATTCTTGGCGCACTTATCTTGATGATATCCACGGACACGTTGTATGCTCGCTCCGCAACATCGCTCGTGGCGCTGAGCCGGCGGAGCCACCTGACCAACTTCCTGACGCTGCCAGAAAGTTCTTCGCCTTTGTGGGTAGAGTGCAAAGGCCCATAAGACATCTTCAGCAAAAGCACTGCGACAGCTTGCATGATGATGTGCACGGTACACCACCATGGAGTCTGCTCATAGAAAAAGGTCCGGTCGGGTTCATCGGGAAGAAGCCAGGTAATTGCCTGCGCAGCTGCAACACATGCTTCTGCTGTCTGCGCGTTGAAATTGTTGGATGCATCACTTTGGCTTATGCGTCTTTGTAGTCGACACAAGCATGGACGACATATGAGCAATTTCGTACTTTGGAAGTGGAAAGCGAGCAAAAAATTGTGACGAGGCACATCATCCACCAATGCACTCACGGCGCTAAGACCTGCCATATGTGCTGCCCCAGCCCAGCTATTCAACTCGGCGTTGAGTGATGTGATATCTCTTTGAACGGAATCCCAGGAATCGGCCGATATGCGGGGCGAGTACAGCTTTGACAGTGCTTTCTGCATTATTAGGGCGATGGTGACACGAGCCCCGAAAAAAGAAGAGCGAGTAACTGCATCGGCGTCACCTCTTCTCGAAGTATTAGTTGAGTTACTGCATTCGGACTGAGGGCTTGTCCCCTGTTGGGGAAGAACTTGCGGCAAGGGGACCGTGCACTCATCGTTTGGGATGATGCAGGGCCGTCCGATTATTCCACAAAGCAGGGTTTCGATCGAATGCAGACTCCACCAAGTGCGCACCATGATCTGGGATTTGGCTTCTGGAGCGGATGGATCATCGTTTCGCAAGTGCAAGCCAGCAGCCAGGGCGAATCGTAAGGAGATGCCTATCATCATCCATGCCCTATGCAGACATTGTCAGCCTATGACCAAGTGGGGTATTACAATGTACTACCTGCTAACCTGGCCGATGGTTAGGTAGTAAAGTGCGAGCAATCCCGTAGACTAGGTGATAAGCGCAAATCAAAAATGTCGGAGCATGGGATGACGTACCTGGATGAAGGAAAGACTTGGTGAGGGCAAAGAAGTAGCAAGCTTATCCAGTCGAAGCAGACGAGTTGCTCTTGTCATATATATGAGATGGTCTTTCTCCTCGTTTTTCCACTTCGCTTCAAGAAGATGTGAATACTGAGCGCCGATAGCCATGATGAGATTCAGCATGGCCTGCCACTCTTCGGGGAGCGGATATGGTCGACCTCTTTTGACTGATTCGTTGTATTTTCGGAACTGCTCTTCGAAAACGTGCGGGACGATGGGAAACGAGGCATGGACAGTCGTCAAATAGGAATCAAACAGACGTTGGGCGACATCGGGTTCTGGAAGCTCGTAAGGGTCCACCACAATGCCGTCTAACTGGAGGTCATTGCGATCGAGGTAGAAGGTAGAGTCAGACATGCTCGGTCGTGGAGCTTCGGTGTAAGAGCCATCAACCTGTCGATAGGTGGGTTCGTTGTTGATATTTGGCATGTGGGTTCCTTCACTTACATTTCGCGAGGTGCCAGGGCTGGCCATTTGAGACTTGAGACTGCGCATCCACTGCATGGATGAGTTCGTGCCCACATAGCCTGTAGCTCTCGACTCCTGACTGCGCAGTAGATCTTCGTCCAGGATGTCGACGCCATCTTCGCCAACAGATTCAGACACATGGGCCTCTCTAGGACCTGCTTCTCGGTTATCTTGACGATAGGACGGCGAACCGTCTCTCGGTCGCTTTCCCGAAGCGGGGGATGGTTCTAATTTGATATCCGTGGCCGAGGCAGGTGTGTAATCATCATCGTCGCCAAGGCTATCAAGACGTTCCTCTATCATCCTCTTGCCGCTATCATCAACATGGATGGACAAGTCCTTTAATAGAGTGATGAGACTAGTGTTCTTCTCGATGGCTCTGTCAAGGTTAGAAGGCGACGTCCAAGCATAGGCACAATAGTAGGAGGGAGACGGACTCATTCAAGCGGTCCCTCCGGCTTTGGGTGTAGATGCATGTTGCATCCTGCTCAACACAGTTCCGGCACTGCGGCTCCCCCGTACATCGTACTTTGCGCTTGCGGCACTGAAGGTGTGAGATGGTGTTCGCTGTTGGAAGTGTCTATAGGTGGCGGATACGTACGTTGTCACAAGCACGTTGGGTGCGCGACCCGCGCCCCTGTTTGCGGGACAACCTGTCATCCTGCTCGAGCCTAGAGATGGCTATCTTCGACATAGGCGATAAGTTCTCCATGCGAAAGCAGATGGGGTTTTCACAATTGCGGTTTTGTGGAGGTCAAATATGGACAGCCATCGTGTCCGTGGGGTGAGATCGGGCAGAAAAAAAAGTGGGACTCGAAAGCCAACACATGAGCGGCGGAGCGCGGTCATCTGATTCGGCAGCCAGCCATGACTTGATACACCGGGCCTATCAAAATACAGGTTTTGCACAGCACAGGCCACAACCTCGGCAAGGAATCAGGAGGTAAACCAGGTACTGTACATATTGTAGGTAGGGAAGCCCAGCGCTTCAATCAGAGGCAGTTTTTCCGATGTCGAACAGTGCCAACGGGGAAAGGAAAACATGCCTACTCAGTGACTATAAATTTCCTGGCCTCCAAAGCCGTACAGCATGTGCAAAACCCTTTCCAGATGCACTTGCGCCCTGCATGGCTCATAACTCCGCTAATCAAAAACCAGCTTAGTAGCGCCCTGTGTGGCGATATCCATGCATCGTCCCTCAAAGACGTGTCTGGTGTTTATCAGAGAGGGTGGCAAACACGTGACTCCAACTCCACCGGTGCGCATGAGTCAGCGTTCCGCCACCAGATCCGGTGGGTCTTGACCCGTGGTGGCGCCGGCGACGGCGGGATCTGCGCGATCCAGAATTTGAATTTTGGGATACTGGCGCCGGATATTGTTGATGAGAAGAGCGCTCACAAAAACGAAAAATGATGATAGTAAGGTAAAAAGTATAGTTTCAAAGCCCAGATGCTCGGATCGATGCAAGCAAGGAGTGCAGTCGCTATTGCCGGCGGATGAGTCGTCTTGGTAATATGCATGACTGAGGGATACGGCGGGTAACAGACTTACGACAAGCCATCGGATAGGTGAGGTCTTACCTTCATACTGGTCGAAGGCGGAGATAGTAGCGATAATGATTCCGGTCAGTGAGCCGAAGAAGTGGCCGAAGATGAGGAGCGCGGTTGGGCGGTAAGGGCATCAATGGGTCCATAACAGAGGGTGGCAGAGGCGCCCTGATCACACGTCATTACAGTCTCATCGGCCTTACAAAGTGCGATTATGGTGCGATATAAGGCGACGGTGAAGTATTCCGTGTGCCAAAGACAGCGAAAGTGACGCTGAAACCGCTAAATACACCAATCGAGGCTCATATGAGGATGACATAATTGAGTGAAGGCAGAGTCCAGTCCCTGTAGTCGAGGAAGCGACTGATGAACCGAGATGTGTCGCTCAGCCTAGACAAGCGCATCTTTCGTAGGCATTATCGCGAAAATTTGACAGAGCCTGTATCGATCAAATGGATAGTGTCGGATCGTTTGTATGATAAGAGTCGTGATGATGCAGAAGACTTGCTCAGTAGACCACCAGTAAACAAGCAGCCCGTAAGGGGGGAAAGAGCAACCATGTAGAGGGGAAAGAGCAACCGCGAAGCCAGAAAGAGAGAGGGACCCACCCCGCGGTTGATCTGACCTGGACTCTGTTAGTTTGACCACCTGTATATTTCTTCGCCTTGTTTACCCTCTACAGACGAAGACTTGGTTCTTCATCCCATACCAATGTGTGGTCGGGATGGAATTTCTCGGTCTCTATCCCTCTGTGAACGCTAGCATGGGATAGGTAGAAGAGTTGGATACTTTGGGTAAGGGTTCGAGTGTCCGCATTGAGAAGCACATACCGAGGTTGACGGCGCGACGCACGGGACGGCGCGACGCACGATCCGCAAAATCAGCACCCCAATTTCAACGCGATATAACTCCACCAATATGAGCTTAATCGAGGCTGCGCTTGCAGCTATTGAAT
>ML976995.1:263912-294906 GCA_010015675.1 Byssothecium circinans | reverse complement strand
AAAGGAGCTCGAAGAGAAGCAGCTACAACAACAGAAGCTTCAAACGAATCAGCTTCGTCAGGAAGCAAGGCAGGCTAAGGCGAAGGCAATTCAAACTAGGCGCGAGGCAAGGGCAGAGGCTAGGCTATTGAGGGAGAAGGAGAGGGCTGCTCGGGCTGCTGATCAGGCTGCTCGGAAGGCTGCTCGCAGGACTGCAAAACGACTCCAACAAACTCATAAATCATCTCAAAAGGGAAGGAAGAAGGGCGTCAAGGCTACTATAATAGCTACTCCACGAAAAACAGCTGTTGTGGAGCATGAGGATAGTAGGGAGGCTTCAGGTGCTGCAGCAGGCGCGACACCTATTCTATCACGACGCGGCCGCGCGATCAATACTCCAAAGCGATTTCTATAGCGCAATATACTATTTGGGCCCTCTATAACTCTCCACTAGAATATCTCGTGATAATAGCTATTGTGTGAGGCTCTGCAGCCTCATTTCCTATTGCTGTTTTGGTGTTCGGAGCGTGCGTCGCGCCGTCCCGTGCGTCGCGCCGTCAACCTCGGTATACAAAACTCCGAACTCGTTTATGTTAACAACTTCAGCGAACACTAAAACACCAGCTTCGAAGGATCGACATTATCCATTACAATACGAGGTTTCGTCCGCACAAAGCCGGATGATAGGAAGGCTTCGGTGGACGGAGAGGCTGTGCTTTTGTTGGAATGTGTTGATGTGTATCAGGAGGGTATGGGACTCAGACCCGCAATCGGAAGAAGGTTGATAGGATAAAGAGAGCTCTGGATTGCTATATAAAAGAATAAATAAAGGAACAGTTTAGCACTGTTAAAAGAACGGTTTGATACTATCTCGTACAAAGGAAAACTAAAAACTGATAGTATTACATGGTGGGGTGATGATGATAATGATGATCGAGAACAGCTCGGGTAAAAACCAATGGCTCAGGCTGATCACATGACTGTGGGCGCATCCTTACGCCACAGTGTGAGTATGCCTGTGGTCGCTAAAAAGAAGAGACTCCTGCCGATGGAGATAGTGCCGGGAGTAGTGTGGGGATATATCAGCTATGCAAGGCTGCATGAAGGCGGGAGTTTGCTACGAATAGATGATGTGAAGGGAAGTATCTTTATCAGATGAAGAATGAGTTCCACTGCGTTTGAATACGACCTCTTAGTTTCGAATTTCAATGGCACTGGGCTCTATCGGAGACTAACAAGCTGGAGCCTCATACCATGGTATATTCGATGCGAATCATCAGCTTCCCAAAGAAGCTCGAGCCCTGGTGCGTCGTTCAACTGATTGGACGCATCGGCCTCCCAAGGCGGTATGATGCCTGGAGCCTCATGTACTGGAGGCGATCCGTTAACTTCCATAGTACAGTTTTCCCCGTTCAGTTCTGCCTTAACTGTCTATTGAAAGGCCGGAGCTTTCGGAGGAGATGGTACATGCCAACCGCAACGGCACCCAGAACAACACCACCGCCAAACGAAGCGCCTGCAATGACGCCTCTTTTATTATACTTTTCGGGAACGGGTGACGAGCTCGCAGGAGACGGCGGAGTGGAGTTCGTAGTAGGTTTCTCGGTGACCGTAACGTATACGTTCGTTGGGAGAGAAGTGGCGAAGGTACCGGTGTATAACCCGCCGATGGAATTGCATCCCCATGACATCTAATTTCGCCTCGCAGTTAGCTCACTCGAAATATGATAGAGAAGGGTGGCATACAAGGGTCGTCTTATTTGACGAGAACACGAAATCCGCTCGGTAACAAGATGGTGACTCCTTGGCAGAGCATTTCAGAACGTAACTATTGCTCAAACAGGCTGCATCAGTACAGGAAGAGCTCATCACTGCGCTTTGCACGCATGACGTCGGCATAGTACAAGCTGCCATACTCGAAGGATTGCAGCAGCCATACATGCCGTAGTATGTGTTTGTTGCGCATACAGATGAACTAGGACAAGTGACATAGAAAACTTGCAAATAATCAGTGAGGCTCATAGTCTGGGTCTGATGTATTGTCATGGCATACTTCCTTCCGATCTGTATTGGAAGCCACAGGTGCGGTCATCATCTGCGCGTCCTAGAAGGTCGCGCTTTTCCAACGAAGGTTTAGCTGTCGGTATGGGGCTTGGACATGAAACTTGAGCTTTTGTGTATCCACCTTCTTGGATCATGGGGAAGGCTGCGGTGCGCAAGGCTGAAATGCATAACGTGCAGAATATGATTCTCATTGCGTAAAGCGACGACGTGGATGGAAGTGGGGGAAGATGAGCCATGAACTGCAGAAGGCTAAATAAGAAGAAAGGCATCGCAGGATATCAAAAGAGCGCATTCCATGGGAGGACCGCTCACATAATATGGGGAGGGGCATGGCTGAAAATCGCTTATTGATATGCAAGTGAGCATGGGGAACTATGAAAGCTCCAATGAGGCCTGCACATGTCTACCACCATTCCACGGTTATAGGAAGTGATGCATATGCTTTTTCTTTCGTCAATGAGCCACCAGATCGCTGATTATATGGGATGGGGGCTCAATTATTGGTCGTAGGTAAACCACCGCTACTTTTTCTACTCTACTGTCAACAACATTTTGAAACAGTGATTGATTACGCTAACAGGTACAAACACACAAGCTACTGAGAGACTTAGAATGCTAGAAGAGGACTTCATATTGATCTACCATGTTTATAGATCACGAAACCGTATTTTTAGGTTTCCTCAAACCTCGACCACGCACGAATACTTACTATGTATATATGAAGTTATTTTCGGAGCATGAGGCTGACACTACTGGACTGCAGCTATTTCCCGGTGAATGGTTAGTCTACAATATGAAAGCTGTTGCAACTCCCGCGTATTGATTATTCCAAGACCTCCTGCGAGGTACAAAAATGGGCAACGGATAGTTCTTCTGGATATACTGAAGGAGATGGGTGTGTTTTTACAGAACGCGGCGAAAATATTAGTACATTTATTTTCCTTCCGAGACCAATCATTGAGCGATATGCTAGGTTTCCAGAACAGTAGACTGTGCTTGAACACAAGATCTATCAATTTCACAGCCCATAGTTTTTTCATAAAATACATGGAGAAATGTAAATATGTAGATCGGCTTGGGCACTTTACATATTACTTGTGCAGTTACCGTTTCCGGAACCGCAATTGAAGCCACCAAAACCACGGCGACTCATCCCAAATCCCCTCCAAATCCTCTTTGCTGATGGTCACATCATCGAAATCCCTCATCTCATACCCTTTCAAAAACTCCAACACCCTTGGCGTCTCAAAGTCGATACCCGTTGCCCACTGTGCAGGCTTTGCCGTGACCATCTCATCACCCAGGATCCCAGCAGGGCCCTTTCCACAGTCCCCTGCAGCAGTTAAATCCGCGAGGACTTCGGCCACTGGCGCTGAGCACGCGATGTGTATGACAAAGCTCGTCTCATCAATGGCAAGAAAGCCCTCGGGGTCTTCGACAACGGAGAACCGGGGCGAGAGCTCAGTAAGCAGGGTTTTATCCATGTCGATGTAACCCGGGTCTTGGAGTATGATTGGAATCTGTTCGAGGTCTTCCCTGGCTGTGCCTTGTTGAATGTAATATTCTTCGAGCGTTTCCGCGATCGTTATAGCAAGGAGATGTTGCTGGATGATGTTGATTTTTACCTTACTTTGCGCACAGTAACAACTGCCGTATCGACGCGCGAAAGATCCGAGCCCTATACATACGATCTTTTCAACCCTAGGCATTTTTACGGCGCACTTGAGTAGCATGTCCACTAGATCGGCCTTCACACTGCAAGCATTCCATTGCTCTACCGTTCGCTGCAGCACTGGTCGAACTTTATTGATATCATGCACACCCGCCCACTCAAGGGGCGCTCGCAGGTGTACTTTCATGGCTTCCTCATAAGAAAGTCCCTTGTGGCACAACCACGACGTTCGCAATGCTGACCAGTATATCATATGATGAATGTCTTTGCTCTCCAGTTTCCACTCGACAATATCTCTATACAATTCGAGATGTTCGCGAGTGAACAAGGGCTCGCCCTTGAGGACTTCTTTTTCGTACTTTCCTACGTTGACTCTGAAGATTTCAGTTGTGCCTTTTGGTCTGGGACCGCGGTACTTCCGGAACGATTCGCGGGTTATGATGTTGGGATCTGCGGTGGAAGGCTTTTTCTGGCTTTTGAGAAAGTTGGGGATAGGTAACTGCATGGTATCTGTCTTTTGGGTGGGGGGCTGAGGGTAGGATTTTTGCGTTTGTGGATAGTATAAAAATGTATGCTTTATACACGAATATAGAATAAGGTGCTGGCGACAACCATTCATCCCGGCAGTTGTACTTTATTGTTGATCTATAGCTAGCAAGCTTGGCTGAGGTGTCAAGCGTATTCTCTAACAAGAGCTTTCACGAGCGGAGCTCATCAACGAGTAAAGACACCACAACCATGGCTACGTAGTCGTGGGTCACACTTGGGAACTTCGATGTCACACACAGCATGGACATCCTAGCCGGTAGGCACTCTACTGACTGACAAATTGTTTCCCGTTGGCTAGAGTGATGATGTTTTAATTCACTGACACTATAACTGTACAGCAGATAATGTTCACTACATTGACCTACGGTACAGTGCCTGGTCTCCCAAGCTATGGCTTCTTTCCTTGATGCATTACTTCTCCAGCGAAAACCCATTCATTTGCCTTCGTCTTTTGCTATTACATTCCCAAAACCTTATGCATATTTTCCCCTTGACGCCTGATTACCCCAATGCCCAAATGGGGTCCTATCGAGAACGCCGAGAGACCTGGATTTCACACCTGCACCTTCCGCCCGCGCAGCCACATACCCCAAATTTCCAAAGAAACAGACCATAGTGAATGAGAAAAAACGGCCATCATTGATAGGTATCTGTGGAATGCCTGCGCCCCAATCGCAACAGCCCAGCCATTGCCATTATAGGTAATGCTGGCCAAGTCATTAACACAGTAACAGGCTCATACAGCATGCCCATCTTGGCTGTCTTGAGTTTGAGCACACGGCACCGTGCTCACAGTACTGTGGCTCGTGGCCGTAGACCCCACCCCGAACGATGTGTCCCTTCCGAAGGTAATCAGGCTCGGGTCATGCTGGTTTGTTTCCTGCTCGATCATTTCCTGGGCCGATATCACATAGCTCGGCTTCGATCTTTGCTCCTCTCGCTTGCGGCGCAATTGTATCTTTTTCAACACTCGATCAATAGGGCTTCTCAGACACGGAGCAGAACAGGCGATGATTCCCACGAGTTCTTCAGCTTTGGCGTACATCGAAGGCTTCACGGTAGCCTGTAATACATCGCCGTTATCGTATGTGCCAAATGTTGACATTTTCACACCCGCTATGATTGTAGCGACAAGCCCGAGTGACATTAATACGCCGATGAGGACCTTGTCGCGGGTAGGTCGAGAGAGACTTCGGACAAGCCTTATGGGCATAAGTGATAGTACGAGGTCCATCACAATATACATCGCTATTGTCTGTCAGGAAATGGGTCTGAATTTCAATGAGACAACTCACAGCCACAGGCCCAACCGAAGTAAGTAATTGGGTCGGCTGGCCAACATTTCGCACCAGGCTTCATGTTCCAAGACGAGGCGACCCTGTCGCACCGTGCGAATTGTATGACGACCCACGCGGCTGATAGACAGCACTGAAGACCCATGAGGACGTACAAAGGCCATCTCCATGACCTGTTTGTGCCGAATCTCAGCAGCGATGTAGCGACGGAAATGCGAACGAAAAACAGCGTGAAGATCCAGATCGTCTGTTGCGCAAAAGCAAGTTTGAGGATCAAGATTACTTGCGGCCTAGATAGATAAGCTGTGGGTTTCCCCCACCCATTTGCGATCATTACAGCGCTAACACAGATGTTGGCAAGAGAAAGCGGCTATTTTGTATCAGAATGAATCCGCCAACAACGTGAAAGACTTACCTCTGCCATGATGATCAGCCAATCATCGGCGTGTAGTATTGATCTTCGTGCACGCGTGTATATCCGCACAAAAACAATACATAGTGCAAGGAAGCCTAGTATCGCCGTAGGGATGACGTACACCGGCGCTTTGTTTGAGTATGGTGGCATCGTAGTCGCCATAGTGCCAGCTGTTTTCGACTCTGACCAACACCACCTGCAAAGAGACACCGTCACTAGGGAGTGTGGAGAAAAGGGCCCACCACGCGTCTGCCGGGCCGCTCCACGCCGTTATAAGGCAAACATGGAGGGTGGCACAGCAACGACAAGTAAGGGGAAGGACCAAATGCCAATATAAAGTTTCGGGGCTTGTGAAGAACGAGGGTGTTGCGCCATGCGGACGAGTCGTCGTGCGACCTTTTACCCCAGGTTACAGGATGTAAGATTTGTGTGACCTAAACACGACGCGGACGTGACGGAGAGTGATCTAACCTTTCGGCATTCTTCCCAGAGGCATTACATTTGCATGAAGTTAGACTGCTTGCGGTCTAGTTGTTCTTATTGGGGAGTGTCGGCTGAATACGGCGTATTCACCCATGTCTTACACCAAAAGGCACGCGCCAACGTTGCATTGGGGATCCTCGAACTTCGACAACCATCATGATCCTTTTAAGAGCTCATCATTACAGCTAAGAGATAATTGATATTGAAGAAGCGCAGAATCGTGGAAGGAGTGGGAGATTCAGCTGCGGGATTTGGCGGTATTGAAGACCAACGCCTTGTTCAGAAAACGGTACCTGCAAGCGCTAATATCGGTCGGGCCCTCAAGCGTCCCATCCATCTATCCGCGACCCTGGTCAATGGAGTGGAGTAAATGCACAGGCCTCCGTCATCACCCGCAGCTATTATTGTTGAATCGGAAGGAGAGTGCGTTTCCATGCCAATTGGCCCGGTTGATATCCACCACATTTGTCCGCACTCCACAAGACCCGGTTATGTAGAGCCGTCCCATTTAGTATCGTACTAAAGACGGGAATGCCGCCTTTTAGCTTTACCGTTACGGAATGCAGTTCCGAATTCATATGCACACACGGCGACGACAAAAATACGCCGGAAAGGAGTTTTGGCCTCCCCTAAAAACGATGGATAGGATCACAACTTCAACCCAGGGAACCAACGATGAGAAATGAACGTGATATCATTGTATCATGAGTCAGCATTCTACATATGTAATCCAGCATGAATGCGCCCGAATTGCTCATCCACGAAAAGATCCATCCCTCTACTCGACATAGCCGGCTCTGGCATTGGAGGCATCAAAAAGTTCTTATTGAGCTTTGGAGAGTTTGGAGCCGAAACAACAGTGCCAGATGGCGAAGATGCCTAGAGCTTGTCAGTTTCCGATTCCACCATCTGCCTTCACGCTTGTTGGACACTCACCTCAGCAATATCCAACGACTTTTCAGAAGCAGAATGACTTGACACTGTAGTTTCGAACGTTACTCTAATGGCCCTCCTTTCGCTGTTCTTCTTTTCTCGGTCCTTTTCTTCTCTTCGGAAATTGTGATACGCGATTCCGGGGTGGATCATGCCACTGTCGGTCGAGTCGTTCCGTCGATGATGTGAAGCTGTCAGCCTTCGGCTCCGATTACTCGGCGTCCGTCTCGGCATGATACTCCCGAACGACTGCCTCCATCTTGTAATCGACACGACCCTCACCCTCTCATGTACAAGTCCAGGCACCGCCAAACCTGTCTCCGCCTCTTCGTCCACCCTTCGCCTACCTAGCACTCTGATTGCCTTCTCTTTGATGGTTTCATCCTCACCCATGGATAGTACCATGCGCGGTCGGTTTCTCTGGTGATGAGATGTGAAGAGAGCGTGGAGGGCTGGAACTGAGCCAGCCATGACTGCGACGGCGGCTTCGCAGTGGAGCATGAAAGATACCCAAGTCAAGCTGAACTGATGCTTGGAAAAGACGTTGTGCGAGATACCTCCGGCCAGGCGACCGATACTGAGGAGAATGCATGTTGTTGAGAGGCAGAGAACGAGGGATAGACGGAGCTTGTGCTGCAGATGGAGATGCGATAATCGAAGCAAGAGTATCGGTATTGACACAACTATGGAAAAAGTTAGCGACGAAGATTCGGGAGTTTGTTTTTGGGAAAGGACCTACTCATCAGGTCGGTAATAATGTCCAGCGATTGTACAACAACACCAGAACTGATGCTGAAGGTATATCCGTTCTTCACGAAACACTGCGCCGGCCCCGCTCCAAACTGCGGGCATATGATAAAATCTTCCAGGACCACGATGATGGCACTCATCGCCGTCAAAGTGACCGTTATCCAGAACCAGGTCATCAAGTTCTTACTGACATTCCGTAGCATTTTATAAAACAGTGCCAGAAAGCTAGCCTTGACGGCGAAGACGGCGAACCACCCGAAAGTGAGGTACGCATTCATGACTTGCGGCCCAGTCTTGAGAAAGTCGGTGAAAAGGCCGTGAGCAGGAGATCCTTCCTTTGCACGAGCTAGATGGCCGAGCACGGGAAGACGAAGCGTCGTCGCATCAATCAAGTACATGGTCTTGATGAAGGAGTACACAAGTCCGGTCTCGCAGATGAGGCATATTGTCGCGAAGAGTATGAGATAGTCTTCGAGGAAGAGTGTACGCTCACGGAGGTATCGGATGAGTAGGCGTGTTGTCGCTGCAAGGACTGCGCATGCTGTGAAGAGAATACTCCAGACCTGAGACGCAAGTAATCAGCTCCCACTCTTCCACAGCCATTCCAGGCCATCTCATTGAGGCTGACCAAAGGTCTCACTCACCTTGAAGCTTAATTGATCGACGCGACAAGCATGTTCGATTAACAAATACACCTGGTTTAGCGGTAGCTCCTGTATACCCTCCGCATTCACGAGCTCCGATATCCGTTCCATTGTGGACAACAACTCGACACTGCAATTTCCGAGCTTGCAGGCGAGCTAAAGGACGAGAAAGCGTGAGAAATGGAGCAGGGCCAACGTACGGTATTCATGCTCGGACTTTGGGGGTTGCATAAATACCCGATGGGGATCGTTGCATGAGTTGGGCCTATGAGGCCACGAACCTGAGGCCACTGTGGTGGCGCACTGTGCAGTTTTCTGTAGGGAACATGGCGAATCCTTGGTGTTGAGGGGCCGGTTTTGACACCTGCGTCTTTATGAGATGAGTTGGTGCGGTTTGTGAAGACCTTGAGCGAAAAATCTTGAGAAAAGCTTTTCGGTCCTCAAACTCACCACCTCGCAGATCTACCTGAAACAGAAAAAAAGCAATATATTTTTCATATCGAGAAGGACGTTGCGTTCACTTCTATCCCAGTCTTTCCTATGTGTTGGATTCTCACTCGTTCTCTGATTGGTCGGTATGCATGGTGGAGGCTTAGCTCGGACTTCACCAAGTGCTCGGGTAAGCATGCGTTGTGTTATTCGTAGTTAGATGACCGATGATAGAGTGATGACTTTCCACGTGTTTGCCTGTTTGGCGCGGCCTCGCTAGATAAAACTGCTTTCAACTGAAAGGTAGGGTGGTTGCTACCGTGGTGTAGAAGTAGGACCACGAGAAGTGCCGTGGATTGGGGGCCGACAGGGCGGCGCGGGGCTCCCAGGCCTTTCGATATCCGAATGTTGGCCTAGCCAAATCTTAACGATAACCCTTGTAATATGAATTGACTTTTGACATGAATTCAGCTTTGTACCTTTAAGCTTGATTTCTCTCATACTGCATGTGCGAAAGGTAGACTGGCGAAACAACTGTCGCTGTAGGTAAAGCCTACGTACTAAGGTAGAACATCTACCTATTCACAACGCTGCGTCTGGTCATGTTCACTTCTCTCTACGTTTTTCGGGTCAGCGTGACTGTGCCTTTCCCGGCTCGCCCGCGTTCCTAGCATCACGTGATGATATATCAGATCGGGATCCAGCTTAAGAATACCTATGTACTCTAAGAGATGTTCATATCAGCAATACTCATTATAGGAATTCTTCAATGGAAATTGGTAAAGAATTGAAGCACGTTCGGAATTTCACTAACGGATATATCCATCAAGGGCGATGACTTCGTGTCCAGTAAACCAATTCGAAGCTCGCGTAACATACCCTAGACTAGATTACAACTTCTCCTTCTGGTTTCTGAAATTAACTGGGAGACTTTTACGAAGTGTACATTCTCTATAGAAGATAGGCATCTCGTTGTCACGAGACTCACAACGACGTGCCATTCTACTGATGCTTTCTATCAGACGCGGGCTACCACACCTGGATAGTTCTAGTAATCTCACTTTTCTTGACTCTGCACACACAGGCATTGTCTTCAACGATAAGTGAAAACGGCAGCCTTCTCTGACGCTTCGGCCTTTCGGCGAATATCCTCACACAGAGTTGGTACCATTTCCGGTCGAAGGAGGCTCTTCATCGTCGCTGAGCTCAAATTAGACAGTGTCAAACAATGGGATAGTTGCGATACTCACGGGCTATTACCTGGTTGAAAGTCCACACTCCAGTACATAGTACCGCCAAAGCACTGAGAGTTTGCGAACTTCTTCTTCTCGGCCATTGTTTCCTCGTCGTCATATCCGATCCATTGATCATCCCAGCTGATCTGTTTCATAATAGCATCCGCTGCGTACTTTGGCTTCAGAGATTTCTCGTCGATCAATTTGTTGATTTCATTCAGTGAAAGGAAACCAGGGCTGTTTGTGCAGCGGCCAGGTTTGCTTGCGTCGGTGAACTTGCAAGTCGACATCTCAGTGCACTTCTGATCCGCAAGTGTGTATCCTCGCCCATACAAAGCCAATCCGAAATTGATCTTGGAGGGATCTAAACCGTCATACCACAATGGCAGGGTATCCTTTCGAATGTCAGCAATATCGGTATGGCCGCGAATTACGGAGCTCAGCTCTCCAACGCCCCCGTCCCACGGTCCATGCAAATCTGCTACAGATTAGTACAGAACCAGAAGATTTAGGAGACCTATCAATGACTTACCATATGCCATGAAGCCGAAGAAGTCAACGTGCTTCTGCATAGCAATCGGATCGAACCATCGCAGATACCAGTAATCGGGTACCAACGGCAAACTAATGCCGTACGCCGAACCAAATAACGCGCGCATTTCTTCAACTAGCAAAAAAAAGTTTTTCGTGTCCTCGCGTTTGCCGCCTCGCTCTGGGGCGCCTGGGTACTCCCAGTCCAGATCAACGCCCTGGAAGCCGTACTCTTTCATGAAATCTTTCACTGAGCTGATGAAAGCTGCTCTATTTTCCGCATTTGAACATAGCTCGCTCCTATTCTGAAATTAAAACACTTTGAAAAGGTCGTTCATGGGAGGGGTCCTCACCAAGTTCTATGAGTGGGTTTGTTGGCATCGCTGAAGTCGTGACCACCAACGGCAATCCATGTTTGTACCCGACCATCTCTGGATAGATCTGTGAACTCCCGCATAACAGGTATGTCCGCTGGATCAGCCGGAGAAATCTTGAAGCTAACTGGGTCGATGGTAGCGAAAGCGAAATTGAGATGCGTAAACCCATCTAGCTTGATCTGTTTCGGGGTCATGCGCTGGCAGAGACGTTTCTGCACATTAGATGCTTGGTAGTATCCAACAGTGCGTTTGTTGATCGATCCTCCATCAGGAGAACAGGATGGTGGATCGATGATCTGACAGCTCCCGTATCCAGCCTGACACGGGAGTTTCGCATCCGGTCCGGGATCTGCATTGATGCAGTGGTCCTTGGTGGTCTAACAACAGGTATTAGTGAAGCTTCTATCCTCGCCAGATGAGAGAATGAGAAACTTACGCCACACCATCCCGTCGCCGAGCAGCAAAGATGCATGCCACATGCAAGGCCTGCCCCTTCACTGAACTCGCCACACATAGCGGTCGCGGCGCAATTTGACGTGCAGTCTATTTCGCAGAAGTCAGGTCCAAAGCCACATTTGCCTTGCGGACCGCAACAACTATATGGACGTCAGCAAAGGTCTTTAGCGATGTCCTTAGTCGCGAAGTCAAATCCTAGTTCCAGCCTTACCTGCCATCGATGCAAGGACTGTCTTTACCACAAATGAGAGCCTGACCTTTGCTATTCTGCAAGGTCAACAAGTTTGATGCACGCTGATGGTAGTCGTTGAATCCATCTTTGGCTTGAAAAATGCTGAATGAAAGAACATCCGTCGGAATAAGTTGAAATAGTAGGAGTAACCGAACAACGACATGAAGGGGTATATCGGGCATGCTGATGAAGGATGCAGCGAGAGTGGAGGTTGGCTTTAGCAAGGTACTTGAACCCTTGAGGGAACTCCGGTACCACGTATTATTGAACTCGCAGTATCCGGACACGGTTCTGCGACCAGAAAGTAGTCGTACAATATTGAATTGATCTAACTAGTGTGGGGTCGCAGAGCGTACTCAAGAGGTAGGGGGCCGAGCACGCTAATCCTCATCAGGCATAGTATCATCTATAGGAGCACCCATCCATAGTCATTCGTCCCCTTCTTGCTCCTTTGCTCCTGTGAAAATGCTTAGCCTGAGCAGTCTATTCCCGATTATTTTCATCCTCGACCAATCAGAATTTACTATGAAACTGTCCAAGAGGAAGCAAAATACAGGAACATGGTTGAACATTTGGCAAAAATCTGTAGGGCAGGTTTTTAAGGACGACTAAACAATGAGTGATCACTATGTACTATGCACACAGTATATGTGGGACATAACGCCCGCTAGGTGTACTACGCTTCATACCCCAAGTTTTACACCGTTTAAAACCATCAGATGTGACATCTAGAACGCCTCAGCGTAAACCCCTTCGGAGACACCGACAGGCCTGCATTTTACTATCCGAGACACACACAGGATTTTATCACCACCACGCGAGATACTACGCAGGTATCCTTTATATCGCTATGGCTAGAACATCGTATAAAATGTATGGTTCCTTTAGTGCAATGAAGTGGCTTGGTCAGCGTCGTTACTCTGACTCGTAAATTTACCCCATCAAAAAAGTCACTCGCTGTTATCTAGCTATTACCTACGTTGATGGTAACGCAAATCTCGACTACTCCGGCGTCTCTACCATAGACGACTAGTGTGGTTACCAAGGATGGCGCATGTGGTGGTAACACGGGCTTTTTGTGCTCGTCTACCTTGGGAGCGATTACCGCTCATCGAGTGTGTACCGTGAGAAAATGAGCAGGATACCAATCGGCACTTCGAACAAGCCCCAGTAGCGACTCCGGGATGATTTCCACTTACGGAACATGCGGTACGAGCAACAGCAAAGTCTTCCAAGATTATATTGGATCGACGTTTGGGAACCGTCACTCCGGACTCCACTACTGTGGAACCACCGCAAACTATGGACAAGGATGGTGATTTCCACGATCCATATCTCAAGAGATCCTTCAAAGAACAACACTGCCAGCTGTTATCAAACTTTAATCGGAATTTTGCTCCGAGCGCCTGCAGTACGGTGAACACATCCTCTATGAATTGTTCTTGTGGCGCAAACAATGGAGGCTTGAACTATGCTGGTGGCGATTTCCATAACTAGTGCTGCAGTAAGGATGGACTCGGCGGCCTAACAACTAGTCGCTGTGGTGCTGGATGGTGAGTGCACTCGAATTTCCTATATCCATTCTATTAACTACTCTTGTGAAGACACTTCTGGGAATAGTTTTACACGTTGAGCACAGAGCTAACCATTACGCAGTCAAAAGCGAAATGGGGGATTTTCATGATTCCTACACTGGGCGACAATATTGAGCACTTGTACGATCATGTGCGACTTCACTGTTGATTTAGACACGCAATGAATACTACGACACAAGACTCGCCTCATTTTACTCGGACTGATTTATGAGAACTGAGCCAGGACTCTTGTCAAACAACCTGATGGCGAGCAGCGATCTGGTTCTCTTAACTTCTCGTCGCTTCTTCTAACGCAAAACATGGTACCCAATCGAGATTAGCGTAATACTCGTTTGCACTTTCCGTCGCTCTTGAAATCCTCGACCACGACCACCAAATCTCGACACCAATATTGCTCGTCGTCTATGCGGAACTGATAAAGCGTTGCTAAAGGGTTGACACCCACTGTACGGGTCTGTGATCTCTGACACCTTACACAGGTCAGGTTCTCGTGCGCCATGGCGTTATTCCCCAAGATCACGCCTATCCGGGTTCGCGACTCCCAGCCCATCGACCCCGCGGCTCCTTCGTTCCTAACGCTTCCCAATGAGACGCGGAACGACATTTACAATCTGCTTTTTGAATGCTTGGATCCTATAGAGGTTCTCCACGACAATGGGTCTAACAGCTACGATAGGGATACCCAGCGCGAGCTTGCATCAGCACTCCCACTTCTCCGCACATGCGCTTCTGTTCGTTACCCTGCATAATTCGATACGTTATGTCGTGTCGTCATCTTAGATGAACTTTGCTAAGTACAATACAGATCTACAAGGAAGCGGCTTCAACTCTGTACGCCAATAATACATTCGTATTTGCTAGGGGCGAAGGGCATGATCATGGCATGAAGGTGCTCCATGCAGCCAAAGCCGGTCACTGGATGAAGGGTATCGGATCGCAGGTGCCCATGCTCAGGAAAGTGCACATGGATTTGGATGGTAGCTGCCCAGCACGATGCGAAGACTTAGCCAGATACTGGGAACCCGAGACGCTAAACCATTATGGTAGCAAGCGGAAGTGGAAAGCGTCGGTGGAGATGTCTCCTCTGTTGTTCGTTTTGTGGGCCAACCCGTACGTATACCCGATACACGAACAGCGTTGAGCATTTGACGCCAAAACACGGAGCTTCTTCAAAGTGAAGCGCTCTGATACCCTTTTATGATATTTGTTGACTTTATCTTAGCGGCGCCAAAACCGATATCAAGTTTGTCCATGGGCGAGGCAAGAGGCATTTCATACGCCGCCATTTGGGGGACACAGAAGACGACACTGGTATCGACCCTGATGCTCTCACCAAAGTGATGAAGCTACTCCAGGAAGACACACTAGGTCTAAAGAAGTACTGGCGTTCGATCCTCTCTATTGATGTTCTTCGAGACGGCTCCCGCGGTCTCGTCGTCTTCGGTCACTCGAAGAATATTCGGGTTCTCTCCCAAGCGATCGGATACGATGTGAGAAGCTTCTCCGTTTCCAATGACTACACTTCCATGCAGTTTACGAAGCCAAAACCTCACAGCTTCTTAAAGCTGCCGTGCCCTATCCGATGCGCGATTCAGGACGCGGTCACAAAGACACCAGACCCAAGGTCGTACACATACATCGACCTTGACAAGAAAACTTTCACAGGAGGAAGCCTAGCTCTTACATCCATCTGCAGAGCGTTGAGAAGGACTGAGCTGTACCGGTTCTGGGTCCAAAACAAGATCCGCGTACAACTTGCAAGCCAAGAGCCGCGTACTACATTTTCCAACTTCTCCGCCCTGGAGAAATGGTGGTGCGTAAACAAGTCTAAGGAGTACGAGAACGAAGGCCGAATCCGCAGCACTGGGTCACACAGTTCTTGGGGGTGCTGCAACACTGGTTCGGCCAATATCCAGATCTTCCTTCTATTCCAATGCCTAGATTCGACGCGTCTCTACGACCTCCGCATAGGTGCGCTAGACCTCATTCGCGTGCTTTCCCATGCTCCTACAGAAAACTTCGAGGTGGTATTCTCTCTAGCTCGTGGTGAGGAGAAACCAACTACTGAGCATGCCGTCACCCTGAGTTTCCTTCGTCGCGAGGTCCTTGACGCGCTCTTGGAATACCGACAGGTGCACCCAGAGAAAGGTTCAGATCATTGCCCACAAGTCTGGATAAACGGGAGAGGGACCGTGGCGATGGTGGGCCCAGACGCTCGAGACTTTAGCCAACATATTCTTCTAGAAAAAAATTCTCTGGACTACTGGATATACTTCCTCCGGTAAATATCCTCGGCTTGCCGCCTGCACCAAAGATACCCTGGAAGAGCTATTCTAACCTGACAACTAGGTACCTTGTCAATCACCCTCTTTGGAGCGAATCAAATGGCAGCGGTAAGTTAACATCACTCGTTCCCTATGAGTGAGGCGAACGTTTTACTAACAGGGAATACCAGAATCAACGGTTCTTCGTTCACCTTGGTAACTCATGCCTCATGTGAACGAACAGGCATGAATCTGAGATACTCGTCAAATCTGAACGCGGAACAACGACTCAAAAGTCAACGGCGCATATTGTGAAGGGCGAATAGTATTTCCAATGTCGAAAGTGAGGTCACAGTGTGCGATATTCACAAGAACGCGTAGGAAATGGCTCGCGTTCGGGGAGAGGCATGAACTTCTACAACTATGCTAACCTCTCTCTGCAAGGCGAAAGCTGCATGGACTACCCACCCATCCCATATCTAGACAAGCCCTCCATAGATACCTCGAATCTGAAAATGTATCTGAACCGTCATCCCCTCATCACCCTCGCTGAATTCCGCCACAAACCCCAGATTCACTTCCCCTCTTATAGTACCGCCAGGTGAGATGAAAAAGTCTTGAAGAGTACTTCAACTTCACCTTTTACCCGCAAGGTTACCGTTCTGGATGTCATTAGTATACATACTTCTTTGCACTATCTAGGATATCTATAGCTCTCTAAATATAGATACACTAAACGCGATGCGTTCTTTAACAACCAGTAGGAGCTTCGAACACTCTAGACTTTTAAGGCAAGGTTGTGCGGACGTACTGCACACGCGGTAGCTAGATTATCCCACCACACTTAGAAGAGGAAACCTATAATAATAAAAAATGGAATGGAAAAAAGGGGAAAGAAAAAAAATATTATTTTCCTACCCCATACATACCTGAGTTAAGCATATACATATATCTGTTATTCGCAACACTCACGTACCTTACTTGCTACAGAGCCGCATATACCATACCGTACAAGCTATATCCATACACTCGCACAAACACACACTTTTTTCCCGTGCAAAATAGCTATAGATATATATATATGTACTCCTACCTACATATACCCACCACGCTATGCAACCTATCTAGCTAAGAACCACGGCGGTTCTGGTTCTGGGTCTGGGGCTGGGGCTGAGTGGGCAAGATATGCTAGGTTAGTATATCCAGCTAGGTAGACCAAACCAAACCGCGTTCATGCTCACTGATCCCAGCGATTCCAGAGAATTCCAGCGAACCTTGAAAAACTAATCGCGTTAAACCACCCACCCATAGCCATCATTATAAAGAAGAAGCTCAAGATGTGCCTTTAAGAAATCAATCCCATCCCCGCGCCTTACTGCTGTTTGGTGAAGAGTAAGAGCATATAGATGAGAAAGGCGTCTTAACTTTTCCTAGATGCGGGTGGATCTGGAACTGTACAGTACATTTGGTTTGAATCACGCTTCCGAGCGTATACAGCTACCTTATTATACGGCCCTGTGCAGTGTATAAGGACTTCCCAGACTGTACACTATGTAGACAACGTTACGATCATGTCTAAACGGCCCTAGAGAAGTGTGGGGCTGTATGCTACACCCATAGATGTTACCGTTGCGAACTCTAAGCATATATGCCATGTGTGTCTACTATGCTACCAGTGGGCCATGTATAGACCTTCAACTACCTTACCAACCACATTGTCCCCACCAATAAGAAAGCGGCGTAGGCAAGGCTCTACTCCTCAAACTTCCCGCCTTCGCTAACATCCTACCCCACAGTCAGCAAAGCATTCATCAACCACCTCAGAAGAAGCCTCAAAACTCACAGGATAAACATCAAACCTCCTCTGCCGATAAAGCGGCACCCCCTTCCTCACCTCCTCGATCCTCCCCTCCTCCAACTCCACCACAAGCACCCCTTCCCCCTCATCCAACATGCCCAAAACCTCCGCATTAGGATCCACCACCACGCTATGCCCCCACGCATTATACTCGGCCTGCATATCCCTGCTCGGACTGCACAACCCCACAAAGACCTGGTTATCCATAGCGCGCGCCCTAGCCTGCAGCTCCCAGTGCAGTTTCCCGGTCGTCATGTTGAACGCGCCCGGGTACAGCAGCAGAAAGGCGCCTTTGCGCGCGGCGATGGTGGCGAGCTCGGGGAAGCGGATGTCGTAGCAGATGGCGAGGGCGATGCGGCCGTATTCGGGGAGGTCGATCAGCGTGATCTTGTTGCCGGGGGAGAGCACGTCGGATTCTTTGAATTTGATTTTCCCCGGTATGTCGATGTCGAAGAGGTGCACTTTTCGGTGGGTGGCGATGAGGTCGCCGCTCGGGGAGAAGGTCATGTTGGTGTTGTAGTATTTTTTCCTGTCGTCCTTGTCTTTTCCTTCTTTGCCTTGGCTTCCGGGCTCTTCGACGAGCTCGGGGATGCTTCCGCCGACGAGGTAGACGCCTGCTTCTTTTGCGAGTTTGCTCAACGCGTGGAATGTCGGGCTTTGCTCTTCCGTTGGTGGGCTGGGGTGGAGCGTCTCGGCGTACTTGGGGAAGTACTTCGTGCCGTAGGGCGAATTGAAACATTCGGGGAGGACTACGATTTTTGCTCCTTGACGCGTCGCTTCGAGGACTTTTGTGCGGGCGTGCGAGAGGTTGCGTGCTTTGTCTGCTGTGCAGGAGAGTTGGACTAGGGCGAGTTTTACGGATTGCTTGAGGAGGGACGACATGGTGGGCTTAGGCGCGTGCGATGCGATGGTGTCGAGGTGTCGAATGGCGCGTACAATTGCGTTTGAACGTCGTCGGTGGGAGTATATGCGATGCAAAATAGATGGAGAGGGTAAGTTATGCTGTTCAAGAAGGTTGGAGAGTATTGGAGTAGGTTGGAGTAGTTCGAGGGGTTTGGGGTGGGTCGAAGTGGGGTGCCATGGTGGGATGAAAGTTTGCGAGCATGCGATGAGGTCAATTTGAGCCGACAACGGCCGACGTGATTCGACTAGACATGCCTCGATCAATGATGACGCGAGAGAACTGCAACACCATGCTAAGTATCACAACATCTACTTATTTTAAAGGATCTTAAACGTATTCAAGTTGGTTTCCATCACCTGTAGCACGTGAAATAAAGCATGGTTTTCAGAAATATCGCATTAGGTACCGCTCTCTCCAGGTACATGCACGCGACCCTTCCATCGCAAGAATCTATATTAAGTGCCTCAGCAGCCATGACCATGATCATATTCTGATCTCGCTGATGCGTCGGTCTGAATAAAGCTTGATATGGTCAAAAAGGGGAAGCCGACGATATAATGAAGGCCTTCACGCCATCATGCCAGGACCATCGCGATGATGTTAGTCCTTCAATCGGCAAACAAGGAAGACGTGAGAAAGAAAAGAAACCGATAATATGATGAAGGCTATCATGCCACCATGCAAGGGCCATCGCAGTGCTGCATGTCCTTCAATCTGCAAGTGAGGTAAATGAAAGAAAGGGGAAAGACTCCCCATGGCAATATCGGCCAAACCCCGATTATGCAACCTTCCAGGGTTTCAACCCTTTTTTCCTCATAGAGTCTGAGGGAATGCAGAAAAACACCGCCGCGATGCAAGAGTGTGTAACAAAGGGAAAGTATGAAGAGTGAGTGAGGGGAACCAATAGTTTCCGAAACGGAGTTCATGAGGAAACAGGAGGTTGGTGTGTGTGTGTGTGTGTGTGTGGTCATCGGTCCGCTGATCGAGCATGCTTAGCTTCGCGATGGGAGGCGGAAAGGACTTTGTGACGCCGACTTCTTGAGACAATCTCAAGAAAGCCAACATTGAGACGTTGTAGAAGAGATGCTTAGAGCCACATTAGTTCCAGATTCTTGGCAAGGAACCCTCCATGAACTTACCAAAATACGAGATCCATTCTAGCCATCTCATTCACAGCGCACCAACAGCCCGGGCAACCAGGATCGGAATCAGAATGGCGCCACTAATACCAACATTGACAGCGATACCAGCCACAAGAGCAATGCGCTTCGGCTTAGGAGACACATGTACGAGCCGTCCCTCCGTCCAATTGGCAATGATGGCGTCGCAGTACCAGCGATACAGAATGATCATGGGCGGAACAATGCAAAATAGTGCAAAGATGACCCAAGACAATTTGCGCCGCTCTTCTTCTTCAACAGGGTCGCTGGCACGCTCAGGGCAGAGAAGGTGGGGTGAGTGCTGGTAGGCCGTCAGTGTTGACACTGTCGGCTCGCTGCGCGCGCTGGCCATGGGTCGAAGTGGTGTGTGGGTGTTAGCGGTAGATGGACGTCCGCTACCGACCGTTTTGGCATGACGAGATGCGTGTGTGCTGTTGGAAGCTACCGTCTGCGCATCCGGAGCGAGTACCATCTGCCGCAGTTTGGTCTGTCCAGGCACTGCAGCCCGGCTGTTGCGACGGGCGCGGCGAAGCGAGTACCAATTCGCACGGCGGTTCGTATCCTCGGAAGACGACTCCGACACAACGTGCGGGAATAGCGTATCTTGCGACGGACTCTTCTCGTGTGGCATTTCCGCGAAGGGATTAGAGCCTACTGTGCCGGGTGACACCATATGGATGCTGGTCTTGCGACCAGGAGCCGCATAGAAACCGGGACTCTGAGGAGTCAAGCTTGATCTCCTGCTAGCAGACGAAAGCAAGCTGTTCCGGGCGCGGACACCACGAATCCGGCCTGGGCTTTGAGTACTCATTCGCCTTGTGTCATAAGGGCTTGAAGTGGATATGCCAGGGCTGCTGTTGTCTGCCTCACTGCTACCGACTTCTCGCATGCCGGTCCCGTTTGGTGTACCAGTGACATTGCCCCGAGAGCCAACAACCGTGAACTTGTCGAAAGAGTTGCCATGATGAGTGACATAGCGGTCGGCTCGGTTGAAGTGGGACGGTTGTGAGGGACCAGGAGAGCTAGCGAAACTGGTATCTTTGTCATCCGCATCATCATGATATATGATTTCATCGTTCGGACCGGACGCAAGCAATTCCTGCGTCGTCTTGTCGCTCATAGCGTGAACGTCCACCCACGGCGCGAGCGAGGTTGGATCTTGATGTGGTCCATCATTGTTCACACGAGGGTCTGGATGGTTGACAAAAGCTGGAGCTGTCGGCGAGAACGGGGGGCTCGATGGAGGACTCCTGAGACCCTTGTATGGAGCAGAGTTGGTCCGCATAGCCACATGGGATGGGGAGGTCGTGAATGGGTGTTGACAGGATCTCATTGAAGCCGGATGTTGGTACTGGATCTGGGACAAGTCGCGCGAAAATCCCATGCTGTCACGGCTGCTATGATCGCTATCATCGGTACTGCTATAGTTCGCGATGCTCCCGCCGAGGCTGACATGCCGATCGCGATGCTTTTCGGTGTTTCCCACAGTTTCCCAGTCTCCTGCGTCTGAACCGCCCTCCTCTTCAGCGTTTTGAGCATCGTCCTCGCTCTGCTCCTCAAGCACGCTATCTGCAGGCCGGGTCTTGTTGAGGAGCAAGTTACCCGAACCTCGCCTTGACCACATTGCTGGAATGCTATCTTGTTGTAATCGTCCTCTCGACGCCATAACATCAAAGATTTCGTCTGCTTGATCGAGAGCCTCTTGCGGAGTGTGTGGCGAGAGAGGTGGGCTCACTACACCTTCCGGCTGTGAGTAGGATGAAGAAGGCTCTAGAGTCTGTCCGGGCGTATATCCTCCTACTACAGGTTGAGAAAGCTGTAGGAGTTGACGGGTATCTCCATAAGAAGTAACCCCAGAAAGTGCTTCCGAAGCTCCAGGGCGTATCGGACGTGGAGGGCTATCAAAAATCTCATCATACTCGAATGCAGAGGCCAACTGGGGAGGGGGGCTCGAGGGGGGCAAGCCGATACCATAAGTCTTTGTTGGTCGCCGTCCACGAACAGCTTCGATTGATGGAACCGTTGACTCGGGGTTTTGGGCATTTTCGGAGGTCGAAGGAAGCCCGAACTCAAGTTGACTGATGCCGGATGTGACTCTTGACCCTTCAGGTTTATCGCTCACATTTCCGGAAGCAGATAGAGGGAATCCAGAGCCGGATTCGCGTTGCTCATGAAGCACTGGCTGTGATGTATTCGAGCTGTCGCCTCGCTTGTACTGGTCGATAAACTTGCTGATCGTATCCGTCTTATTATCCTGCTGCAGCGAACGATGGAACATCTCCTGCTCCAGGGGCTTCGACACGCGCCTGCTGGTACAACGAGAGTCAGGATAACTGTACATTATTCCTGACTTGTACTCATTGGCAATTGCATCCATACCGCCGCTCATTCGTGCGAAATGATTGCTCTTTCTATCACTCACGATACTGCGTGGATAGGCCGAATGAGGTCGTGTGTCGCTAGTGTAAATGGAAGACCCAGAGTATATGGATGCGATATCGTCATAGTATGGTCGGGCAAGCGGATCACCTTCGATCATGGAGGCTCGTTGTTGGTGCTCCTGCTCTGCTTCCGAAGACGATTCTTCCGGAATCTCCGAACTCAACGGAGCAGAGTTGTATTGCGGCGGGTTATACGCAGCACGCCATTCATACATGCAGGAATTGCCTGTAGCCGTTTCGTCTGGTATCACCGAGGCCAACGGAGCAGAGCTATATCGTTGCGACCCAAAGGGAGTCTGCAAGGCCGATACATCAGAATCACGTTGGTGTCTAATGGCTGTGCCGGGCTGCAAAGGTGAAACTGGAGACGGCGGGTCATCGTAATAGGTTGCAGACCGTGTGTTGCCAGGTAGGTAGCTCTGCGCCAGCGGGCGAGGGAACTCTCCTTCAAAGCTGGGAGACCCTAAGCTGACCTTGGATCCGGAAAGGTCGCGCAGCTCTTCTTCTTGTGCAGTGTCTTGGGTAGACTTGGTCGATAGCCTCTTGGTGAGGCTTTTCGTGAGTTGCTTCAACGAAAAGCGCGAATCATGGGTAGCTTTCTTGACGGCTAGTGGTGACACCTCGAGCAATGAACCAGGGCTATGGAGCGGCGATGAATACGGGGAAGATGTTGGAGTGCCGCGAAACTGCGCTGCTGGAACGGGTGGAAGAGGAAGGTCTAATGCTGATGCTGATGCAGCTCTCGCATCAGCATCTTCGTTGCGCCGCGCAATTATCGAAGTGTATGCGGCTGACAGGTCACCGTACAAAGGCCTTCGAGGCGCCATCTATCTACGGTGAGTATTCCTCAACGCTAGTGTTAGGAAGACTTACCTCTGCAGATGAAAGCAGGTCGTCGGACGATTGCAATGGTAAAAAGTCGGTAGAGTCAAAGTCACGGGACGGAGTGACAATATCGTGAAATTGGAGGGAGTCGCGAGGGTTTACGAGGTCAAAAGAGGTGCCGCGATAATGAATGACAGCGGGAGTAGCCGGCGGAGTCACAGGGGCGGCTGTTGTAAAGCTTGCCGTGGCTACACGCGGTGGAGCATTCTCGTCGTTTGGAGGCGAAAGAGGGTCGGATTGGCGTGGCGGTTGCGGGAAACGCGAGAGCGAAAAGGAAGATGGCGTCGTTTGCGTGTCGCTGGGGATCGATATTTCCAAGGTCGTGCGGCGAGTCGAGAATCGCGGCGGCGGAGGCGGGGGCGTCACAGCAAGAGGGGAAGGAATGGGCTTGGGGAGGCGCTTGATCGGCTTAAAGTTACTTACTCTTCCAATTGTCTCCAGGGAAAGATCCCTAGCAACAGGACCGCCTTGGCTGTATTGCTCAGCGGACTGAGAGCGAAGGGTGTGACCCGTAGTCGCGTGGTGCCCACCAAACAGTGGTGGGGATGGCGGAAACGGCTGGTAGGCGAGTTGGTGCGCAGACTGCGATATGTGTAAAGGACGAGGTGGTGGGCGAGAGGTAGAAAGAGGTGGGCGTGGGGTCGCAGCGCGCTCAATCTCGTTCAACGCAGGAGCCGCGGCCTTTCTCCGAAGAGTCTTGCCAGGCGGCGTTGCAATCGACGGGACAGGCGAGTATTGTTGCTTGCGATACTCGTGGAGAGTCAATTGCTGGAGGGGAGTGCGAGAAGAAGTGGAGCTGTTGACCGAGTGGTGTGGTGAGTGAGTCGGCGTCACCTGGGCTATGGCGCCGACTCGCGGTGAAGGCGCGTAGGAATTGTATGCCGCCATTTTGCAATGAGCTGCGCTGGCTAACGTACACCGCTTCTGACTGGGACTGTTCTTGAGGTCACCTCGAATTCTATCCTTTCGCTTGAAGCTCTTTCCACTCTCCTCTGTCACCTCCGGCTAGCTCTTACGATGTCTTCCCCAATGTCTCTGGCGAGGGCTATGTATAACGGGTGCATTTCGGGGCTCGATCCATGCGGTGCGGTGAGAGACGGCTGGAGGTCCTGGGTTCCCACTCTGTCTCTATCCACCCAAAAGGACGTCAGTCCGTCTGATGTCTGCCGACCGGGGAGATGAGCCTCGTGGGCTATACGACGGAGAACTGGCCGTGACGTCGTCCGGACGATCTGGCGTGACCGGCCGTAATGTACACTCGTGATCGGGGAGGAGCGCACGACTCTCGACAGAGATATAGGGAGAAACAGAAGATATTAAATAAAGCGCCCACGCCGACTCGACAGTAAGAAAGAGGACAGAACAACGAGGGGACCACGCTTCCAGAATGACACAAGCAACAGCGCCAGAGGAAAAGAGGAAGGAAGCACACACACGCACAGTACAACTCGATGAAGAAGCCTCGAGCGCTCCTTCCACGAACTTTTTCGTGTACTGTACGACGAGGCCAGCGCCCGGAAGTAAAAGAAACCCATCCAAGCTATCCGCCGGGCCACCACGCGACCCATCCATCCCATCAGCCCGCAAAACCATACCTATTTCCCCTCCCACCCACTTCCTCGCCCTACCCCTTCGTGCTTGTTGGAGAAAAGACGTCAGAAGCGGCGATGAGAGGTTGCGGTGGTGCCGTCGTCTAACGAATGTGCCAGGATGCATCGTGTTCCGGTATCCAATCAGCATTCACAGACGCTTGCTGACGCCTGGTCACGGGCAACACCAGGCGGCGCAGACAACCACTGATCTGCCATGGGCGCCCACGTCGAATATGCCCGTCATCTTGTTTTCGATACTACGAGGCTATGCGTGGCCAATACTTTGCGATGGAAGGCTTGCCTCCTTGAAGGGGGCGACTGGATGATTATCGCGGTGGTGGGACTACAACAGCGTCTTACTTCAGCTCTTGCTTCAGCTCCAATGGCAATTTCGTACTGGATTGATGGACTGCATGCGGCTCCTCGGAACAGTGTCCGTGATCAACAGAAATAGGGGAAAGGGCATGTTGTGCAGTGGTAGTTGCATGATGCATGGTGGATGCTGCTCATGTGAGAACGTTAGACTAAGGTGCCAATTTCTTCCAACGCGCTTCTACGGGCCCGAAGCGTTGGGTATACGGTTCAACAGCATGATGAATACGTCCCAATGACAGTGAGAAAATTGTTAGGCACGCGTGCTTGGCTCTCACATTGGACCTTTTGCGAACGCCAGCTGGATCGCCATTAGTTGCACTGATACTGTACCTGCATTATTGACAGGCGAATCAGTATCACTATCCGTGGTACAGCACGTAAAGTGTGTGTGGCCTGCATTCAGGAACTATCGAAGGGTCCAAGAGAAGACAGGGGCTGGGCATCTTGGAGAAATCTCCGGTATTGCTCCAACGACGAGCGCGCGTGGGATTTATCTAAAAGACGGCTGACGATTTTGCAGAGTGATGTCATCGCCGATACCCAGACAGACGGAAGGATGAACAGTGCATCCAGAGTACCATGAGCCTCTCACCACTCGCCCACTGCGCTGGGAAACGCCTACCGACATATTGTCCCACACCAGCCCCATGGTAAACGGCTCCATATCGACATGAGTACCACAACAGCGTCCACGATAATACCAGCCTCTAGCTGATCAAATGATTCGCCGCATATATTATAATATCTTGTGTCTAAAAGCCAGACGTGTCGGTGCGACGGTTTGAGAAAAGCCTGTCAGTTCAGGAAGTAGATGGAGAGCCACGTTCCTAGCTAGGCACACACTGGACAGGCACATGGCAAGCTGGCGACATCTTTGAAAACCCAATAATATCATGCCCGAGAAAAGAGCCCAAGGTGCTTCTATTCATCTGCAAGGGCGCGATGCAGGGGAATATGGCCAACAAATTATATATCGCTGATGTCGCACAGCATAATGAGGTTGCTTTCTCTCAGGTAGCGTTTTGTTCCTCGACTCTAGGCATGCAGGACTAAAGGTTCCATCGTGAGGTTGCGACTCTTGGTTCTGCAGTTGACGAACAGTAATGTGTCGAAAATTTGCTCTAGTATTGTAGCGCTAGATATAACCATCGCCTCCAAGCTCGCGTTCTTTCGCTCTCGCACTTCCATTCGTGCGGCTGAATCGCAGTGGTGAGCCATGCTCTTTCTCTTTAAGTGTATCACGAGCAACTTCGTGCAAGGCTTGTTGCTGTGCGCCGTACTCCTTGAGTTCCGAGCGCGACCGTTTCCGACGAACGGAGTGCGTGCGCGTCGGCTCCTGGGAGCTGATAGGAGATACTGAGTATCGTCGAGTAGAATCAGATTGAGGACTGCTATGTTCCAAAAGTACGCGCACGTTGATTGTGTTGCTATCGGGCGCCCAGCTCTGACGGTTCTGGGCAGGCGGTTGGCGCGGAGCTGTGAAGCGTCTTGTAGGCGTGAAGGGAAGATCTAGCGCTATGGGCGAGGCTTCAATAGCTTTGGCATCTGGAGCAAAGAAATGACCAGTTGCTGTTCCCTGACGTTCAGGATAGTGATCGAAAGTCCGCCCGCTGTGGCCGCGTGACTTGGGATCGTCTGAATCGTTGGTCGGGTAGACAGTACCAGGCATTTGGACGTAGTCATCGAGCGGATAAGGAAGCTCGGCGAAATTGAAACCTCGACCGGGATGTGAGGGCACAAATCGCTGGCCAATGTTCGTATTGAAGTCGAGAGTGAGATCCAGTGTAGGCAGGTGTTTCGACAAGTTACTGTACCATTTAGGGTACTCTCCGAACCAAGTTCCCACGACAGCATCCACATCCACGCTAAGGTAGACATTCTTGACATCGTCCGGCTTGTGAACGAGAAGCACAAAGTCAAACTCCCGAGGCAATCCAGAGCGCTGGAGCAAGTTTTCTTCGAGCGTCCATACTGCTTGCGCATCGTCGACGTCGTGCTCTGAGCCCAGTGGACTCTTTAGAGATCGCAAGGAACCCTGGATGCTTCATTGCGGTCAGCGCGATCCACGTCGGCGCTTGTTGATTAGCTCACCTCATCATGTCGTATATCTTATAGGACGACTTAACACCACCACTGGGGTTAAGTGTTGCAGCTAATGGTGCATGTGAGACTCCAAGGGAGCTCGAAAGGCTAAAGTTCCACTGCAGGTTCTCAGGACTCACTGCACCATAGATGAGTTCCGGTGCATGCTTCAATATCCGTGGGCTCGATTTGGGCGGCCTATACAGACCTCCGCGATAGTCTGTGGAAGGGTTGAAGTCTCCGTGGATCGACACCTTGATTTCGGCAGATTTGAATCGATGCGCTCGAGGGTCGTACGGATGGAAGACGAAGTGAACCGACACAAAGGCGACGTTGTCCATAGGGCCTTCATGAAGCACCCCGGACCCATTCTCGTAGTAACCGTGTTGCAAACGGTTCACGTGAGCTGAGACGAAGGCTCGGCCCGGCATCATTCGCTCATAGAGACATTTTTGGTGCAGTTGTAGTCGCTTTTGCGGCCTATTGGGGTCCGGTTTGATCGGCTGCGGCTTCTCTTTCTCCTTCTCCTTCTCCCTTTCACGTCCAGCTGGGAGCGATTGAGTTCGCAACCCGTTCATGTTCTCATGACCGCTGTTGCGTAGGCGCTGGAGCCACTCAGCCATCGGAAACTGCTGTACAGGCATGTCCCAAAAGTCTAGGTTCGCATTCCACGGTTTCTGCGGTAATTGAATGGGTCCATAACAAGTGGGAAGCTTGAAAGACGCTATGAGAGGACCCGAGTGTCCTTTGATATGAAGCGATGACTCTGTGGCATGGTGTTGAGGAAGTCGCAAAGGGGCTGATGACAGTCTAACAACTCGCGACGCACTAGTACCAATAGGAACTGATGTTCCAAGCACGGACTGGCAATGATGGAGACGAAGATGAAGATGAAGATGATGAAGAGGATTGCGTGGAAGATGTATGCGGTCGTTGATGGCTCACGCTGACGCCTCGGTGGCTTTCAAGGCTGCAGCCACCTCCCCGCCGCCGCAGCACCCTTATGGTCAGGTGCCAGATGCTGGTTACACATACATATGTGACCATGTTCCCCCGTATTGGGGGCCATCTCAGTACGGTGACAATGACAGTACCAGTGGTAGTTGTAGCTATTAGACGGCACAAGGTGTCTTATCTCTTATCAACCTCGGCCGCTCGGCCCTACTAATCACCAATGAGGATGTGGGGTATTTCAGCGAGCGCGGCGTTGCAAGGCAACTTTGGTGGAGGGAGGGGAGGCTTCCAGAGACCTGAGCATTCCCAGTACTGTACTGAGAAAGGTATGCAAAGCCTCATAGTTTTCCAGCGACAGAGTGAAAATCGATCAGAATGCAGCTGTGCCCAAAAGAGGTATGGTCCACTTCTCTCCTCTGCCCAGCGGCTAACCAGTCATGAATAGCTTGACAAGCTCGTCATCTCTCAACTTGGCCTGCTGGCACAACGTCGTCTTGCGAGAGGCGTGAAACTAAACCACTCAGAAGCCACCGTGGGTAGGCCATTGTATATATGCTACTGCTCCTGACCAGACTAGGCGCTCATCGCAAACAACCTCCAAGAAGTACGTCTACATCTACGAACACCCGACATGCGTCTCTCATGTCTGACGGCGTGTAGCTCATTCGCGATGGAAAACATATGGTCGCGGACCTCATGTCCATTGGCAAGACCATGCTGGGTCGCCGCCATGTCCTCCCCTCTGTCGTCTCGTCTCTGTCCGAATTGATGGTCGAAGGTACTTTTCCGACCGGCACCTACCTCGTCACCGTCCACAACCCCATCTGTACCGATGATGGAGATCTCTCAAAAGCCCTCTATGGCTCCTTCCTGCCAGTCCCTTCGAATGATATGTTCCCTCTTCCCGAAGCGACTGTATACGAGAGTGTCAAACAGCCGGGTGCCATCGTTGCAGTGAAGGGTGAAGTAGGCACAATCAAGCTGAACGAGGGGCGGAAGAGGATCAAGCTCAAAGTCAAGAGCACGGGAGATAGGCCCATTCAGGTACGCTGGACCGATTTGAGATTTTGGCGGAGGCTGATTGAGGCAGGTCGGATCGCATTACCACTTCATCGAGACCAATCCCCAGCTCCAATTTGATCGCGTACGCGCCCACGGCTACCGTCTGGATATACCTGCAGGCACTTCTGTGCGATTCGAGCCCGGCGACACGAAGACCGTCACACTGGTGCAGATTGCTGGCAATCAGGTCATTAAAGGCGGCAACAAACTAGCTACAGGCTTCATCGAGGATGTGTCTATCGCGTCAGCAATAATGGAGAGGATAAAGGAGGGCGGATTCTTGCATGAGCCCGAGCCAGTTGGAGACGCGGCGCATATCGATATCTGCACCATAGAACGACAGACCTACATCAGCATGTTTGGACCTACGACTGGCGATCTGATCAGGCTGGGCGCGACAGATCTTTGGATCAAGGTTGAGAAAGACCTGACAAACTACGGTGACGAATGCACGTTTGGGGGCGGCAAGACCATAAGAGAGGGAATGGGTCAGGCGGGTGGGCGGTTAGATGACGAAAGCTTGGATACGGTCATAACGAATGCTCTGATTATCGACTGGAGCGGTATCTACAAGGCTGATATTGGTATCAAAGATGGCAAAATCGTTGGGATTGGCAAAGCAGGAAACCCAGACATCATGGATGGCGTCGACTCAAAGATGGTCATCGGATCTTGCACTGATGTGATCGCTGGAGAGCACAGTATCATCACCGCTGGAGGCTTTGATACGCACATTCACTTAATTTGCCCTCAGCAAGCCTACGAGGCGATTGCTTCTGGAATTACAACAATGTTAGGGGGCGGTACAGGGCCAAGTACCGGCACAAATGCTACTACGTGTACGCCCGGAAAAACACACATCCGACAGATGCTTCAGGCCATCGACGAACTCCCTCTCAACTACGGTATCACTGGAAAAGGAAATGATTCTGAGTTGCAGCCATTACAGCAGCAAATTGAAGCGGGTGTATGCGGTCTAAAGCTACACGAAGACTGGGGAACTACTCCAGCAGCTATTGATGCATGTCTCACGGTTTGCGACCTGTATGACATCCAGACGCTCATTCACACTGATACTCTGAACGAGTCCGGTTTCGTTGAACAGACCATTGCAGCCTTCAAGAACAGAGCGATTCACACTTACCATACAGAAGGGGCGGGAGGAGGCCACGCACCCGATATCATCAGTGTGGTTGAGCATGACAATGTCCTACCTTCGTCAACAAACCCCACGAGGCCATACACTAAAAATACACTTGATGAACATCTCGACATGCTGATGGTCTGCCACCACCTCTCCCGCAATATCCCGGAAGACGTCGCTTTCGCCGAATCACGCATCCGTGCCGAGACCATCGCAGCTGAAGATGTTCTCCACGACTTGGGCGCAATCTCAATGATGTCTTCAGACTCGCAAGCCATGGGCCGTTGCGGAGAAGTCATCCTCCGGACTTGGAACACAGCCCACAAGAACAAAGTACAGAGAGGTACACTGAAAGAAGATGAAGGTACTGGTGCCGACAACTTCCGCGTCAAACGATACATCAGCAAGTATACCGTCAACCCTGCCATCGCGCAAGGTATGGGCCATCTCATCGGCAGCGTCGAAGTAGGAAAGGTTGCAGATCTAGTACTCTGGAACCCCTCGAATTTTGGCGTAAAGCCAAAACTTGTAGTAAAGAGCGGGTTTTGCTCGTACGCACAAATGGTAAACCCTCTTCATCTCCTCCCTCTTCATCTCCTCCCTCTTCATCTCCTCCCTCTTCATCTCCTCCCTC